>OZ023273.1:30141928-30290308 GCA_964007475.1 Hybos culiciformis | reverse complement strand
ATTACTCGGATTAGATAATGCAGGAAAAACTACATTAGTAAGTGTTTTAAATATTTTATAATTAATTTATGCGTATAGGTATGTAAGATATATTTTTGTTAATTTAATGACATTATAACACGTTTTTTATGTTTGCTTTTTTAGTTAAAACAATTAGCATCAGAAGAGGTTCATCACGTAACACCAACAGCTGGATGTAATTATCTTCAATTATAAATCTTTATAAATTGAATACATATTCAGCTAATTTTATATTCAAATTTAATTATTACACACAAACAATATTACATAAATAAAATTAAGTTAACTTATTTTTTCGATTAAAGTAGTTTTACTGTGATATCATACTACTTAGGAAATACGCAACGAATAACTAAATATTGATTTGAATGTACCGAATGTACTAAATACTGAATTTGGATTTTATTTTTTTTTTTTTATAACTAATAGTAATGTAATATAAAAGCAATTAGTAATTATAAAATAAAGTATTTTTAATACATTTATTTAACTTTGCCAATTTTTCAGTCAATATCAAATCCGTAGCAGCGGATGGATTCAAATTAAAGTAAAAATAATGATACATATTAAATTTTAGATCTGGTAAATATAATTTTTTTTTCACTTACAGTGTGTGGGACATTGGAGGGCAATCAAAAATTCGTCCGTATTGGAAAAATTATTTTGATAATACTGACATATTGGTAAATAAAATATTACATATTTAAATTTATGTCTGCATGTAGATAATTACGTAGAAAATGGAAATGGTCTTTGTAGCTTTACTTATTGTTATTATGTATTATTATTGATTTAGTTAGAGTTGTAAAATTTAATATGTAACGACCAGTTCACCTTGATATTGTTAACAGAATTTCGATATCAAACCAAATTATTAAAACTTCAATTTTTTGAATTTAAGATTTACGTGATTGATTGCACTGACAGACTTCGTTTAAAAGAAACCGGAGATGAATTAATAGAAATCTTGAATGATGATCGGCTTAAAGATGTCCCTTTGCTGGTAACAATAAAAGAAAAACTATTTAATTAAAAAATAAACTAAACAATACGGAATAAGTGGAATATTTTTAGGTTTTGGCTAATAAACAAGATTTACCAAATGCAATGAAATCATCAGAAGTTGCAGAAAGTATTGGGTTGGTAACTTTAGAACGAACTTGGCAGATCCAATCTTGCTCAGCAATTGACGGAGTGGGAGTTAAGGTTATTGTTTTAGTTATACAATATTTGTACTGTAGGTATACTATTATATAGTATTAAGAAAAATACTTCAAATAATCATACAAGCTTATAATCACAGTCTAGCAAATTAAGATTAAGATTGAAATCTTTAATTTTTAAAGTAATGAAGTTTTGAATTTAAAATTTTCTCAAAACTCCAAAGAAATTTGATAAAATTTTGCTATCTGGAATATGGAGTATCCATTCCCCTTAAATATTTTAGTTGTAAAAAGAAATAAAATAAAACATTATGTATTTTAAAATATAAATATAAATTTCATATTATTTTAAAAAATTCAAATTATATTTTCAGGAAGGTATGGACTGGGTTTGTAAGAATATGAAAAAATAAATTCAATTGAATCAAGGAAAATTGCCTTTGCTTATTGGTTCTGTAATACTAATCAATTTATTAATTATAGTGAATTGTAATGTCCATTTCATTCATAAATCTAATTAACTATTTCGCCTTATGTATGTGATTTAAATAAAAAATTTAAACAAAAAGTTCATTCAATATTCTTATTTTCCTATTACGATGCAATTAACTTATTTAGGAGGAGTCTTTACATTTGCTCAAAAGAAATCTGGAAGACAATGAATCATAATTTATTTTTGGTCGTTTTGTTTGTTTTGCATATTATCTTTGGATAAGCATACGGCACAGAATATTTATAATTATTTATTCAAATCATTGATTTTATGTAAATCATATTTTCAAAAATTCAATTAAGTTCAAGTAAGGATGGGAGATGTAGACGAACCTTTTATAACATTCTATACATAGAATAGACATACACAATATTAGTTTAATACCGCTCTAATAAAGGATGATTATTTTTAGTTTGTGTCGGTTGTTATGACAACTCTTTTTTAAAAATAACAAAATAATAAAAACAAAACATTTAAGCAAACAACATTGTCTAGATTTTGATTCATTTATTTTTATTTTAACTTTTGAATAAAACAAATAGTGTCGAATACAAAAAAATAATAATCTAAATTTTGACATTAGCTACGAGATTACTCATTAATTTCATATATATAGTAAAAATTTGTTTATCGTTAAAATGGAAGAATATACTACAAGTAGATATAAAGTTATTGGGAAAATTGGTGAAGGTGTTCATGGTTATGTTGTCAAAGCAAAAGATTTGCATACAAATAGACTAGTTGCTATTAAAAAAGTTGCATTAAAGAATAAATATGGAAATATTTCATTGTCAACATTACGAGAAATTAAAATTTTACAAAACTGTAGTTGCAAATATGTAAGTTTTATAATTTTAACGCATACGAATATAGAAATATCTATGAGATCTGTTAATTTATAAAGTATCTGTGTTATATGTATGTATAGTGAAGAGTTAAAATTTTATACGTATTCGTTTATATACGTATTCGTTTTCTAATAAAAAGCCTAATTGAAACCCTAACTACATATATTTTTTGTGTTATTAATCCAAAGACCATTTGGCTGGAGAAGTTTTAAGAACCTCGGAACAAAATTGAAAAATAAAATCTATAAATTGTTTTTAAGAAGGGAAGGTTAACTTGTTTAACAGTGAAATCCCACAAACTTGAAATAAACACATAAAATATCCTTTCGCTCGCCATTTAACTATTTTTAAAGTTTTTTTCTCATTAAATTTTTTTTTATTATTATTTACTTTTCCAGATTTTGGGATTAAATGAAATTTTCCCCGATTTGACTGGTTTGTCATTAGTTTTTGACTTTATGCCACATACTTTATATGGAAAATTGAAAAATGATAATAATCCATTAAGTCGACAAGAAGTAAAAAAATATTCATGCATGATGTTCAAAGGAATCGAATATTTGCATAGTTTGGGAATTATGCATAGGGTGAATTAATAAACAATTATTAGTTATTTTTAGCTTCAATATTTTGCATGCTATTAAATATTTAATGTATACAATATACAGTTTTAAGAATTCAAGGTTGGTGAAAGAAAATATTCATAGAACCTTAGAATTTATGACAATTTAGACTTTTTTTTTCTCAAAATAATAATTGAACGACGATTATAATAAACATCAAACTAACCACATACATTTGTATCTACCTTACAAAAAATATTCGCAGAATGTCATAAATTTGAATAAGTATTAATAATAGAAGTTATAAATATAGGTATGTCTGAAGTGTGTATGAATTTGAAATTAATGATTGCAATAAAATTATAAGTAAGTCATAAAATATTGAATACAAAAATAGAAATTTATATTTAGTAATTTTTTGAAACATAATAAAAAGCGCTACTACTAAAAATAAAAACAATTCGGTTTGAAATACACTGCATATGCCTACACTGACTATAGAATACAAAAACTAATTGTTAATTTTGAAAGTTCCTATACAATTGATTGACAAAGCCATATCGATTAACCGAATTTTTGCATATTTTTTTTTCATAAAGTTGTATGAATATCATTACTAACTCGTTCAATTTTGACTCCGAGTGCATCAAGTGTTTGTGATTTATCTACATAAACCAATCACTCAACAGTATTGCGATTCCTAATAGATTTTTTTTTTACTTATAATACCTCATATCGACATCGAAGAATTCAAAATTATCTCACAAAAAGCATTTATTCAAGTTATTAGTAATATATAATAATAATATATGTAATTCACTTAAGCCAATATTGTTGAAATATAATTAGTTTTCTATGGAGAATATTTTTAATATTTAGGATATAAAACCGGCTAATCTTTTGATTGAGAATGATATTTTGAAGCTGGCTGATTTTGGTTTAGCACGACTCTATGATGCAGAAGATGCAGATAAGTTATATTCACCACAAGTATCAACTAGATGGTACAGAGCGCCTGAGATTTTATGGGGGTCTCAGAAGTATACCCCTAAAATTGATTGTTGGGCGGGTGGTTGTGTTCTGGCAGAAATGTTGAGAGGAGTACCGTTGTTTCCGGTAAGAATTGTGAAATTATTTACCTTATAACTTTAGAAAAAAAAAACTCTTTTCAGGAAACAAAACAATAAAATTTTTAATTATAATTAAATTATATATTTCAACTCTGATGGAATTTTAAAATTAAACATCTTATTATGAACTGTTTGTAATGTAATTTTAGGGTACCACGGATATTGAACAATTAGCATTAGTTGTAAAAACATTAGGAAATCCAAGTGTTGAAGATTGGCCTGAACTTGATAATTTACCAGATTACAATAAAATTAGGTCACTTAAAAACTGTTTTTTTAACTTTTGTTAAATTCTAAAATACCTTTGTCTGTTCTAGATTTCCTCATTCAAATGGTGACAAATTGGAGTCTCTGTTTCCCAGCTGCACTGGAATCTCAGAATTAAATTTAGTATCAAAGCTAGTCAGATACAATCCAAGGCAAAGATTAACTGCTAATCAGGTGGGTTCTTTATTTACCATTTAAACGTTTTTTGAAACTCACAACCTTTTATATTACAGGTTCTCCAACATGAATACTATTCTGGATAGCAGAGAAAATCTAGAAATATCACTATTTGGATTTGAGAAATATATAAGCATTTTATCAACATGTTAAAAACTTAAAATTCGAGTATTTAAGCCTTTTTCGAATGGAAAATTCTAAGGAATATACATAAACAACAAAATAATGGATCTTAAATGAAGTCGGCATTTTTAAATAATTTTTTTTTACTTATTTAGTTATTACACATATACAATTCAAAATAGGACCGCGAATTTGATTAAATTTTTTACATATAAATTATTCAAAATTATCTTTTATATTCCGGATTAAAGTATATTGTTTTTAAAAATCGACTCTTATTGCATATTAATGAAAAAACAATATTTTTTACACCAAACCACGCATTTAAATTATTTTAATGCGTTGGGGATCGTTATGTTGTATTTAGTGCTATAGAATTTAGATCATTAAATGGAGTATTATATGCGTCAATACACATGCAATCATTTAGATGCATCTGCGTAAATAATGAAAAAATTTAGAAGCATCAGCGTATATAATGAAAAAATTTAGATGCATCAGCGTAAATAATGAAATCATTTAGATGTTTCGTATTGAATATTACGTAATGCTTAAACAAACATAATATCTCTCACAATATTTCAATACAGCCAAATACAAAAAAAAAAAATGAGAAAAATTGAGAACAAAAAATATTCTCTCTTTACAACTACCTCTCCCCTACTCATTAAAACAGTATATTGGATATACAACTCGTTCTGTATGCCAATAGAAACTGGAAGCATGAAAACATCAATGACGTCCTTAAGACAAAGTTGCTTACTCCCAAATCTCGATGACATTCCCATATATATGGCCGCCTAATTCATTGATGACTTTGTTGCTTACAAAGTCATCGGTAAAAGGAGCAGGTGGAATATATCAAAATGAAACGCTTCCATATTTATATCCAATTTCATCATGTCTTTTTTTTTAATTTACAATTATTTTTTCATAGAATTCCGAATAATTTTTTTTGTTCGTATACATTGTCATCGAGAAAGGAATCAAGTACCTATTTTCTAATTACTACCAAGTGAATTTGTCTCTAATGAAATTTTTAGAGGCTTAAAGTTGATGATTTCATTGATGACTTTTGTCATCACTTCTCTAAATTCCTATTGGGATTTACACAAAAATACATTGACACTTGTCAATTTATATCACTCGACCTTCGGTCTCGTGATATAAGTACTGACTCGTGTCAATGTATTTTTGTGTATACAGGGGTGGAATCATATAACAATTGTCACCGGTCGACAATCGACAATTGTCACAAATTTTAACAATTGTCGACTTTTTGCTTCATGTAATTTTAAAAGCTGGAAAATTCATTTCTCATAATTTTATTGAGAAATTAACCAAAAAAATTTTAAATATTTGTCGACCTCGTTCATAAAAGCGCCCATGTCGACTTCTTTGCTACACGTAAAAAGATCGCGAATTTTCGTTTAATCGTTTTGAAAAAAAAAAAAATGTAGAGAATTTGGCTAAAGTGCAGATGAGTGTTGAGATTCGATTTCGCTGAAACTTGGTGGGGAGGTAGAGGCGGTGACCAAACCCCCAAGTCCAAGAGGATTTTTTCAGGAAACCCTCCGTTCCGGAAATATGGCCCCCAAAGTTTTCATACATACCAAATAAGATTGTTCCGAAAAAAATTGTTTGGATTTGACATTCGGGGCACCTCATTTACCCCCTCTCCAAAAATAGGGCAAATAGGAGCAAAAAAAAATTTCCTGTATATGAGACATATGAAAAATTTTGTGGGTCGTATTTCCGAAACGGGGGGTTTCGTGGAAAAATCCTGTTGGATTTCGAGGTTTAGTCATCGCATCTACCTCCTCCCCAAATTTCAGCCAAATCGACGTTCATTTACTATAGAAACGACCAAAAATTAGCTGTCGTTTTATTTTGATAGACAATTCACGATAATTTAAATTATAGGAAGCAAATTTTTTTTATCGACAATTGACTACAAAATTTTAGAAAAGTCGGTACACAATTCTTCGCTTTTCCTCTACAAATTTAACAAATATTTTATAAATTAAGGTTTACTTTATAAACTAGTTATCCTTTCAAGATATTTATTGAGTTTTACTACCTTTTTATTTCAAAATGACCATGATGATTAGATACGTGAAGCATAATTTTCATTGCCCATAGAAATTGATCGTGTTTGAAATTGTCGATTGTCACAAAGACTACAAAGTTACATAATTCCACCCCAGAACTCTTAATTAATAACAAATTTAGTTTACATATACAATAATCTACTATAACATATTTTTCTTACATGATCAACTAATTTTTTTATGTTCCCTGGTCGTGATATATAGAAATATTCAAATTTGTCCAAAAACTTACAAAAAAACACAACATAATATATTTAACTTTTTTGTAACGTATTTTATTAATTTTTTATTATTATTATACTTAAATACAATAATGTAATTTAATTTAATAAAATTTAGCCTATCACAAATTAAAAAACATAAAAATGTTTTCAAATAATTTCAATGTTTTTTTTAATTCTTAAAATTTAACAATGTATGTATTATAAATAATATAAGAGTATTTCTCCCAATTTATGATATCTGAGGGACTAAAATAATTTAATGACTGAACATTTTAATGATTTGATCAGGAAAATTAAAAAAAAATTATAATATTATGTCAAAAATTATCAAATATTCAATTCAAAATATTCAAATCAGGAATTAATATACGTTCTGAAAAATTATGCCTTGTATGAGCTTCTTAAAGAAATTCTGAATAAAATGACAATATTTCCATGATCCAGGAAATTTTCATCCAACAACAACATAAATTAAATTGACTTTTTGATTAATATTCTTATTTATAATTATTTCTGAATAACATTGTTTAAATATTAAATTCAAAGTTCATTATGAATATATTCTGTTGTAACTTTTGCTTCACCTTCATGGAATCCTGTACAATCATTAGGGAATCGAGTCTAAAACAATATGCAAAATATTTATATTTTTATCATAAAAACATATATTAAACTAAGATATTAACTTCCATAACCATTTTACGGAAATGTATAAGATATTAAAATACAGCAGGAGTTTTAAATAGGTTAATAACAGTAAAAATAAAATTAAATGATATAAAATTTTCTGAAAAAAGGTGTTTAAATTGAATGCAAAAAAAATTTATTTCATTTTATTATAGGTAGGTCCAAAAAAATTTTGTTGCAGTAAGAATAAAAAACATTACCGTTCCTATAATATATAAATAAAAAACCTAAAATTCGTTAAATCTTACCTCACAATTATACGGTTGATTAATTATGCTAAATAAACTCCAGAATGGTGTTCCAGTTTCTCCAGATATAAACCATGCAGCAGCCATACTACCAACTTTTGTTATTCCTGATTTAAATCCAGCTAAACCCAAAGTTTCATTTGGATCATGTGAATTTAATTCACATAAAATATATTTATCACAATGTTGTGTTTCAGTTGCAAATCGATAAGCTCGATGAACTTTTAAAACTGGTTCAATAACCTATAAAGAAAACAACAAAATACACACATATATAATATATATATATAACACTTACAATATATGCTGATTTAATAGCATCAAATTATATTATAAAATCTTGATACACATAACTAAATAAAATGAGATCTGAAAACTACAATCAGGACATAATTTTTAACATTTTTTTTAATTTCAAATGATATGAAATATGATTATGATTTTAAATATAAAATAAATATAATATTGAAAAATTAGCAATATTTACACTACAGTGTCATATTGTTTATTCAATTAAATATTCATGAATCTGATTGTAGATTGTTAGTTACTTAGAACTTGAAAATTTATTGAATTATTAAACATTTTCTCATTTATTGGCATATAAAATACATTGTGTGACAAAATGTAAAGCATTAGTGTAAAATGAGCAAATTTTTTATTTGATCAATAGGTGATTAATAATCATCATCATCATAAATCAAGAAAATAAGCTTGCAAAATTATTTTCAAATTTAGTACAGATACATATAGGTACACGTATATAAAATGAAATTAAAATTGTAAAAAATTCATATCACGCATATTAGTTTTCGATTTATTATCTGAATGTAATAAAGTTCATTTTCTAGTTTTTACGTATTCTACAATCATAACTATTGCTGTTTGCAGATCCGGCTAAACATTAGAACAAAAAATAAAGCTGTTCTTTACATTTTATAAATTAATTTTTAATTTAATATTTGTAGAGAAAAGTTTTTATTTATATTTTATTTACTTTGAATCGAATAGAAATCAAAATGCACAAATATTTTAATGTTAAGAATACAGATTTTTTAAAGGAGAATTTTTTTTATTACACACTATCAAATCTATTCAGGTTTTATTACATTTGCAGCTAATTGATTTTTTCATGTTGCTTGCTATATTATATTATTAATAACATATATACTTATAGTAAGTTATAGTGATATTAAGACGACATAAGACCAAACCTTTAAGTGAATATTTTATAAATTTATTACCAAACAAAAATTAGTTTTTAATGAAAATATAAAAAAAACGAACATACAAAAAACGTATTTTTATATTTTCAATTTTCACAATCTGTTAATTATTCAGAATTTTACATTCGGAATTTTGGTACAATTGTGAAGAAAAAAAAAACTTTTTTCATTTTTCTTCTTTCTTCTGAAACCACATCAAAATAATTAGATCACTTGAAATTAACATTAATTTAAAAAATTATGTCTACGGAAACGAAATTTTATGTCATTATATAAAAAAAAAATTATTACGTCAGCGATCTTTTTTTATTTTGACATTTCAAATTAACCATATCAGGAAAAGAGTTTTTTCCAACAAAAACAAAATTATGTTAATTTCACCTTACACCAAAAAAAAAATTTAAAACAAAAATGTCTTCAATCAAAAAAAAAATAAAAACTAAAAGAAAACAAAAACCGAAAAAAAACTGAATAACTTAATAAAAATAAATATAATTTTTTAAATTCTATTCAGAAAAGTAAAAGTAGTTCACAGATTAAAGTTAAATTTAGCATAACCAAATGACATGTACAAAATTATTTTTCGGTCTATCAAATTGAAAAAAAAAAAAATCATAGAAATATTTTCAATTCAATTAAAAAAAAAAATTTTGTATTCCTATATTTAAAGAAAGTTTATCATCATACATATACATAAATAAATTTACTTACCTCTAAATTAAGTGTATCTGTTAATTTATCACTCAATTCTGTTGAATTAAATTTCTGTAACAATCCACGTGATTTACCCAATTTAATTAATTCCCTGGCATAATTAACAGCCGGTTTAACATAACTTGTTGTATCAATTTTCATATTAAAATGTAATTTAGTTATGTAATTGAATAAATTCGACAGAGTTTCTGTTGCACGAGTAGGATCAAAATGTGTTTGTTTTGGATATTTTTGTGAATTTAAAAATCCATTGAACATAATCTGGCCCGTTTGGAAATATCTGTATACACACAAAAGTTCTTCAAATTATTTCTAATCCTAAATAAAAAAAAAAAACAAATCGTTGAAACTAAATAAATACCTTTGATAGACTTTTGGATCTGAAATATAATTCAATAAATCAGCTAAATATAAAGTTGCGGCTTTAATCCATCTTCGTCTGAACGATTGATTGTGCAATGATTCAAATAATTTATTATAATCAACTTTTCCATCACGACTTGTAAATCCCTGAAATTAAAAAAAAAAATTAAAAATTTAAATTTTTTTTACCATTTTTCTATATTCGAACTTTAATCGATCCCACAAAAGTAAATTATTAAGATTAAAAACAAAATACATATACTATAGATTTAAATTTAAACACAAAAATGCATTTTATATATAATGTTACTTGTATTCAATTAATATTAAAACAATATTATTTCAATAAATGTACCTTAAGTATAACATCGACGCCAGATTTCTCATATAATAAATTTGCTAAATCAGAATTACTGAAATGATCCCAGGCAATATGTATTTGTTCTAAAAACGGTGGTAAATATGCATGATCTTTATGTTTTTCCTGTGTACGTTGTCCATCAGGACCATTAAATGAATTTATCACATTCAATATCATTGGTAATAGACTCATTAAACCGTTATTATCATTACCATTATCTGATCTACCTGTTTGTCTTTTCTGTTGCTGCTGCTGTTGTTGTTGTGAATTCATAAACATCGATGCAATTTGTATTATTGAATCTAAATTTAAACCAGAATCTTGTTGTGCATCCTCTTCATTATGTTGTTGTTTTCTATTACTTGAATTATGCAATTGTTGTTGTGGCATACCACCATGACTATCACGTTTTTTACGTGAACCACTATTATCATTATTATTATTATTTTGTGTGAACATACCAATAATATTTCCAATTAAAGCTGGATCAATACCAGCAGCACCATTATTGTTACCACCATTTAAATTAGATAGTACAGAGCCAATACCAGATAAAATTTCAACAGCACCTGGACCATTATTTGATTTACCTTGTTGTTGTGACATTAATGTTCCAATTAAGGAAGCAACACCAGCCAAACCAGCTCCTCCTCCACCACCATTATTATTATTATTTTCCATTGCATTTTGTAAAAAAGCTGATGCCATATCGAATAACGGATTAGAGTCATTATCATCACTCTGTGAAGGACGTTGAGTTGACATACAACAAGAGATGTTTATCCAAAGAAATATGATTGAAAAAATTTTTCTTAATTGCCCCATTTTAATTATACTAGATTCAATTTGTATTTAGTCTTTATTTATGTGTAATCTAAAGTTAAGAAAAGAAATTACCATTTTTATTACATAAATTTAAAAAAAAAATGTTTCACTGAATTTGTAAAACCCTTATCAGCCAAATAATTGAATGTAAAATTCAGTCAGTGGATTGATTGATATTATGCCACCGAAGATTAGTAGATATATACAAATAGACTTAAGCTTCAATGGAATCTTATTGCCAGGTTATCCAAAATGCAAAATGTTATAAGTCAAATTAACCAATTTCGAAGAAGAAAAAAAAATTATGAATTTGTTAATTTTTAAACTATAAATTCAAACTATAGAAAAATTCTAGATATTTTTGAGAAAATGGAAACTTATTCTAAAGCGCGCAATTCATCTTCATCGAGTAATATGATCGGAAAAATAAATTTTTCAAACTATTTTTGAACAAAAAATATAAAATTTTTCAAAAAAAAGAATATACATAAATATTCTTTACCAAAGAAAATAAGATGTTTTCTGCCAGAGGCACCTTAACTTACAACAACAACAAAAAAATAGTTGAACTAATGAAATAAAATTAAAAAAAAATTATAATTAAAATTTAATTGAATTGTAATTACAGAATGTAATTAGCAAAAAAAAATAAAAATTATTATATAGGTATAGAGCAATAAAATTTCTTTTCCTGAATTCTCTTTTTAAAATTTATGACTCGGACACAAATAACACAGAAGTTTGGCGCCTTATAAAATCTAAAAATTAATGAAAAAAAAAAAAACAAAAACATACTTTGTCGTCGAGACTTTCTTTACAGAAAAATAATTAAAAAAAAAAAAAATTTAAATAAAAAAAAATTTTAAATTAAATTATAAAATTTATAAATAAAAAGTTTCATTTTTTATCAAAAAAAATAAATAAATAAAATGATTCATTAATGAAAAAAAAAATTAAATAAATAAAATATTTGTGTAAAATGTTGTTCAATGAAATGTGTGTCAAATAACGGTGATATTCTGGTTTTATTTTTTGTTAACTTCTTTTACTTCTTTTTTTTTTTATTAAAGAAAAAATATGAAACAAAATAAAAAAAAAGATACGTGGAATTCTTTATTATTTTTTTTTTATTATTATTATTATTATTTTTTCAATCCAAATTCACACTAATTTTATTTAATAAAAAATAAAATAGGCCTTTAAATAAATTTATTAATAATTATTATAATTTAATTACATTTTTTGATTAATATTTTTTTATTTAAAATAAAAATTTCTTTTCAAAATATTTTTATATTAAATTTATATTTTTTGTAATTTTATTTAAATTTTTACAATGCGTTAAATACGGATTTAATGTTTGTTCATAACGAATGGTTATTTTCTTCTGAAATTAAAAAAAAAAAAAAAAACTTCTTACTTCTATAATCAAGGTTGAAGAAATTTTTTTTTTTCTATTTTCTTTTCTTTCTTTTTAAAAAAAAAAATTCTCTTTTACCACATGATCATTATGTTTACCATATATATTATACATAAGAAATTATAGGGTAAATCTACAATGATTATGACATTAAAAAAAAAAAAAAGGACGGACATTCTTAGTAATACTTTTTATGTTTTTGGCCCGTTATCGAGAAATAATGAAAAAACGAACTATATGTTTCCATTAAATGTCCGTCCGTCACAGTCAATTAACTTTGAAATTTTTATAATTTTGAACTAACAGACTATTTTAAATTTTATTAATAAAGATAATTCGAATATCAATTTCAAATTCAATTTTTTAAAAAAGAAAATAAAATTGATATTTATCAAATTAAATAAAGAATGTACAATCGAAATATTATTATCGAGTGTTAGCAAGCATTATATTAGTTTAAAAATGAATTTGTTTTATATCCAAGAGCACATTACTTGAAATTTATACGTTACCCTATATTTATCAACAACAATAAATTTAATTAAGAATTTGTTTTTTTTTTCATGTTTTTTTATATGTATTGCTTCAATCAAAAATTACCACGTAAAAGAAAATATTTCTCTTACCACTTAAATATACCTTTTAGTTTCTGCTCAAAAGTTTCAAGATAAGAGAATAATTATAACCTTACCTTTTTTTAATGTATTATTTAATTATTAACAGAACTCTTATTTGATAATGTTTTTAATTTTTCCTTGAAATCCAAATATTTAAAAGAAAATACCAGACATATTTGTGTAAGTTAGAAAAAAAAATGCTCAATATAATTAATACCTATTAATTATCATAAATTAGTTTTAAAATTTTTCGTTATTCAGAACAAAATTCTTTAAAACAATAATCAGAATGTCTCGTCAAACCTGCGATTATATTAAAACAATAAACATAAATAAATAAATATAAAATAATAAATATAAATATATAAATAAAAATATTTACAGAACTTTAATGTAAATAAGTTTCTATTATATATTCCAATAGAGGATAATACAATACGCCTTACTGAACTAAGATTCTATGTCCAGAAACCTAAAACATCAAAAAATTTAGACTACATATTTTGAAAAATGTTTCCTCTTTGACGATTTTAAAAATTAATTTAATTAAGTAAAAATAAAATCGTTTTTAGAAATAATAGAAAATATTATTCCGAATAAATTCAATCGAGAAAAAATAAAAATAAAAAACAAAAGACTTAAGTCGTAAACTTTTCAAAATTGAGAAAATTAATTATACTAATTTTTTTGGTCATTCCATTCAATGAAGATTAGTTATGAAAATTTTTGACATGCCAAATATACTTCATGTTATTTTTTCATTGTTTTTATTCATATACATATATAATTAACTTTGTATTGTTTTTGTAGATGTCATAGAAAAGAAAAGAGAGTAAAAACTAAAAACATCTTCTAGTTTCATTAAAAGTGAAAGCTATGTCTATGTCTAAGCGTATAACATTATGTACATTAAGTACAGTGGAATTTCAAATTAATTAACTTCTAAGATTCTTAATTATTGTTTAATAAAATTTGAAAATGATTTATTTAGAAACTTGTTTTTATTATATTATAACAAGTTGTTTAAAGTAGATTTTAAAATATTAAACGATTAATACCGAATCTCAAAATATCATGTTCTAAAAATCCAATCAAATCTGTTGCTCACTTGCTGAATGGGTTATGTCTTAAAAAAAATAATTGAGATATTCAAAACTCAATTAACTGCTCCGAATCTACATTTTTTAACACGCTTACTTTATGTTAAAAATGTATCTCTTTTTACTAAAATTAAAATGGGTTTAAAAAATTAGTTTTTTTTAAAAAAACAGAATTGTCCCCATCAAGATTAGTTTTCTTTTGGGATAATATATATCTTATAGTTTAAAAAAATTTTGAAAATAATTTGTAATAAAATTATTAAAGCAAAAATGAGAATATGTAGTCCTCATAATCCTAAAACTTTAAATATTTTGATTGACTTCTTAAAATTCCAAATTTTAAAATATTGAATAAATACAAAACTTTTTTTTTAATAAAAAAAAAACCAAATATTATTTTTTTTATAACTTTTGAGTTATGCTTATGACTATAAAAGTACAAAAAAGTATAGGAGAGGATCTTTGTTCATTTGATATATTGAAGCTCTTTCTAATCATAAACGAACCAATATCAGAGAAATGCATAAGTACCCTTGTATTACAAATCATTTCGACAAGATCAAGATCAAAAAAATTTTAATAATTTCGGTACAGAAGATACTTTCGAATGAATGATGATAAAATAATTTTATTTTTAATTTAATTAGTTCAATAAACTTTATTACTGGTTTGTCTATAAAAAAATTAACTTTATTCAAAAAAAAATATAAACAATTTTTTTCTCTGTTAAATAATGGACATTGACATTGCATAAAAGCTTTATTGCATAAAATATCATTATTATTATGGTATTTTTAGTACAAATAAAAAGTAAAAGGTGTGCCAACGGTACAAGAATACGAACATTATATATTATAAAGGCGAAAATCTTAAAGATTAGAAGTCTTATATATACCATTTATTTTGAAAATATTAATGTTTAATGTATACAGTTATACAGATAATTAAATTTAATTATTTCAAACTGTGGGCTAATATTTTTTAAATTTTTTACATTATAGCCTTCATTATGGCTCAAATATAAATCGTCATTTTACATGTTTTTCTACATTCATTGATGAGCCAAATTAAAAAAATAAAATTAAAACTGTTAAAGTTGAGATCACATACAAGACTATAAATAAACTTTGTTGCAAAAATTCAGTGTAGTTAATATTTAAACTATGAGTATTTATAAATTTTTAAAGAAAATTTTAGGTGTGAAAAACAGGATTTTCTTTTTTTATAGTACAAAATTCCAAGTGAAAGTGAAATTCATAAGCTTTATTCAAAATATCATATAATCCTACTTATTTTAAGTTATTTTCGGATAATTTGTTTTAAATTGTTATAATAAGGTTTAAGACTACGAAATAAATAAATAAACTGAAAAAACTGATAGCTGCGGCAGCTATATTTTCTGTATTTTTTTTTGCTGTTTACACAGTTTAAATTGAACTAGTGAAATGACTTTAGCAAAATTTGTTATTTGTCACAACAAGGAAAAATAGCTAATAGTTTCAGTTTTTAATATATCTGTTCCTATGGCTATGATTATAGCAATATTTGTCATAATATGTCTACTTATATGTTTTTTTCATTCGAAATCTACATTATACATAGTTGTGCTCACATAGATTGCTTTTTTTTTCAGTTTGTATTCAAATCTAAATGGGTTTATGTGACTAAGAATGTGAAGCACAAACACTTTCTGGAAACTTCTATTAAAGTGTAATAATCAAAAATATAGTAAATTAACGAAAAGAAAAATGTTTAATTGATTTTTAATTTTTTAATATATTTATTAATTATTTATGTTAATTGAATTTAAATTAAAAACTTATTATTATTATTATTATTATTTTTTAATATAATATACATAATTACCCCCTTAACTTATATATCTATAACTGTAAAATACGTACCTACAATATGTGTTGTAGGTACTTGTAACTTCATTTCATTATTTTAATGAATCAAAAAAAAATTAAAAATTCATTTGAAATTTTATTCGTAAACAAATTTTAAATCTGTTCCTTGAGTATTACTTTCAATCCAATCATCAAATTTTTCAGAAAATTTTTCAGATAAATAATTTTTCCAATCTCCAATTTGGCCTTTTCTTATGAATTTACAATTTTCACTGTTATTATTTACACAATCCGGAGTATTTTCTATTATTGAATACGCATTAACTGCTGGATTATTTTGCATTGTATCAAATTGTAAATGTTTACAAATTTTTTCCATATTTTCTTCTGTCAAATCATAATTAACATTTAGAAACTTGGCACATTTTTCAACGACTTGTGGCAAATTTTGCTTCATATCTTCATATTTCACAAATAAAATATTTTCATCGTCACGTTTTTCCCAAAATGGTAAAATATGATTCCAGTAAGATCCTAAATTATAAAAAAAAAATAATTATTTTAGTTTTCTGTTAAAAAATTATTGCACCATCAATGATAACTTATGGAAAACTTTATATTTCTAAATTAATTACAATATATCAAAAATCAATATATCAAAAACAATAATCATATTACCCAATGGTAAATCATCGCACAAAAATAATTCACAAAAATCCTCAAATTTACAATCCTCCATTCTGTGAAGATTTTTGCAATGATAATAAAATGATACACAAACATCTTTTGGATTTCTACCTGTATAAATTATCTGAAAATATATAGGAGAAAAATTAATTTTTTAAAACTATTACGAAAAATGTAAATTTTTCAAAACCTTAGGTTTTATTTTATTCAGCTGTTTTGGCAATAAACTCCATGGCAAATGTGAACGAATGCAACGTGGTCTGGGCATATTACGAACAACCTCAACTGTATCCCCTATAGAACTTTCCAACCAATCATAATGATCTGCACTGAATAATGCTGTCAACTCCAGGACGGGGGAACGAAGTAATTGAATTTCTTTAGCTTTTTCAAAATCTAAATTATTCCCCAATAACCATATCATTTCCTGCGCCCATGTTGATCCTCAAAATTAAAATTCATTGTGCATTTATATAACTATATTTTTCATATGTTTCCGTAAACATTTTAAAATATTATGATAAAATTAATATTATGTATTTCCATTTGGATAAATTTCATTACAATCAATTAATTAAATTAATTAGTAAAATCAATTTTCTAGCTATCTATAGGTTCTATATTTTATAAAAACCATAATGGCTGTGAAAAACGAAAAAAATTTAACAGATATAATGGAATTATCGTTAAAAAAAAAAAATTATCAGAATTGTGTCCTGTCATTTATCTATGTAATACAGTAATAAATATTAGAGTTGTATTAATTTCTGTTCTTTTATATTTTATTACAAATAAAACGAGAGATTTCATAAAACAACACATTATTATACTTATTATTTATGAAAGTGCCCATTAGAAAATCAAGTATTACACTTAACACTCTTAACAACATTTCTATCAATTAATTCATTCAATGCTTTCTAAAAATAAAATTTCCTATTTCAAGAAGAAATATTGCATTGTTTTTATAAATATTTTTTTTAGCATTTTTATTTTACACTTATTTTCAAAATTTTAAAAATCTAAATATTTCTCGAATTTTGTTTACATTATTTTTGCTTATTTATTAAATGTTTACCTGTTCTAGGATATGAACATAGCCATATGTCATCCTCATAAACGGGAAAATTCAATATAGATTCACTCAATTCAATAAATTTTTTCGGTAATATTACTCGTCCCGGATTAACTTCAATTAAACGTTCTTTAGCTGGAAAATAACAATCCAATTTATTATAATTTATATAAGAAATTTTCATATTGTCTGATAATTTTTAATATATGCACTCAAAAATAGAAAATTTTAATTTTTCTTTTAATTTAATATTATTAAAACCGTTATGGTTGGATTTAAATTAAAGACTGATTAAAAATTGTTTTATATACAAAACTAACTATCTCTAAAATGAAAATGAACTCAGGTGTGGAAAACTTGAAAATTATATTAATAAAAGAAAAATTTCTTTGACAGAGAAAGTTATGTACATATGTTATTTATTTAACTGGTGTAACATTATATCTCAGGTTTATTAAGTAATAAAATTCGCGAAATTCATGAACATTAGTTTTATAATAACATTTTTTTTCATAGGTTGACAGAAAACGAGAATAAATTAAATGATTGGTAAAATCGTACAGCAAATAAATTATAATATTATATTTTTAAATAACTGCTGAGAATTAAATTAATAAATAAATAGATTAATAGATTCCTATTAAATAAATAATGTTAATTTGAATCGAAAATTGTTGGAAGCAGAATCTAGTACCTCAAAACCCAGCGGACCCAAAAACCACCAACGAAAAATAAACCAGTAACATAAAGTGAAGTAAGATAAAATCCAGTAAGACAAAATCTAGTAGGTGCCGATATTAAAAAAAAAGTTAAGCTGGTGGTTGATCGGTGGGATTTTATTTTCCAATATTAGTCTTACGTTAGAAATTTTTTTAAAAAACCGCCAGTCCGGGCGGGCGACAAATATTATTATCTATATTATTTAGTCCTATGGCGAAACTATCCGTTAGGAACATTCAGATTTGGTGTTGAAACAAAAATGTATTTAAAAAAAAAACTTATTATTTCGTCAAAAACATTAGTATTTAATTTTATTATATTCTTGTAACTTGTTAGAAATTTCAAAATAACATAAATTTTTCGTACATCAATAAATAATATAATAAATATAATAAATAATCATAATACATATAATAAATAATTACATGTATAATTTTAACGAAAAAGAATTTAAAAACTATTTTTTTTATTACAAAAAATTGATTTTAAATAATACGATAAATAATTTTTATTTACAAAATTAAAATAATTACAAACTCAGAACTTTTTAACTAAATATTTTTGTTTTTGAACTAAATATGATTTGTTTTTAAATAATAATGATTTTTTTTAATTTATTTATGTTTCAATAAATTTTGAAATTTTTTAAACAATAGTTCCGAAATGGTTTTGTCAAAATAATTACAATCATTTTTTTTTTGCAGAACTATCACATTTCTGATGACGATGTCAAACGAAAATCGAAACGTAGAACAAGAATATAAATTAGAAAAACATAATTTTTTAAAATTTATTGAATTCGAAAACTCTATTTCATATTACATTAAGTTAATGATGCTTAAATAAGCAAGGGAATTAGGATATGAGGTGTGATGAGGCAAGTTTAAGAAAGATAAGGAGAAATAAAACAGAATATTCTCAAGAAAAAAAGTAATGAATTGATTAACAGTAAGTAAGCATTTAGTTAAATTAGTTCAATAAACTTTATTACTGGTTTGTCTATTAAAAAATTAACTTTATTTAAAAAAAAATATAAACAATTTTTTTCTCTGTTAAATAATGGACATTGACATTGCATAAAAACTTTACTGCATTAAGAGTCATTATTATTATGGCATTTTAAGTACAAAGAGATGTTTGATTTTCTCACTTATACGAATGTTTCCTTAGTGACTGTTAAAGAGTCTAAACTAAACTCTAGAATAATTTAGTCGAAATTAATATAGAATTAAAAGAAGACCTTTGTTGTTTAAATACCAAAATCATATCATATCAAAACTGATTTTTAAAGTTCTATAGGGTGTTTCGGTAATTTTAGATAGTAACTAAAATACCGAATTCCAAAAAAGTCCTGAAATAATTTTAATAGTACATACTCCTAAATATTATCCAAGCTAAAGTCAAGTTTTTTTAATAAATTCATTTGAAAATTTAACAAAAATACATCATATGTATACATGCTAGTGGGAAAGATTAAAAAAAGTGTACATATAAAGTGTATGTGCGAAGGGCATTCATTTCTTTCAATGAATTTTATTAAACATTAATACTCTCAATTTTCATAAAAATTTAATATCGGTCCTCAAAAATATCATTATGTGTATTTAGGACATTAAAATTATTCTCCGAATTAAGTGATGAATTCTTTTCTTTTTTTTTGCACAGTCAATGCAACTCCACATCCGACGAGAATGTATACTTTGATAAAATTAGATCCACGTTTTTAACCCATAAAGAACAATATCCGCACATAATTCAACTTCATTATTTGCTGATGTGTGTTAGGAAAACAAACAGCCTTCTTTATTGTTCAAATATGTTAATTCTAATTTTACTTGTTTTCCTATATTCTTTGATAAGGCAACTTAAAAAAATAAAATTAAAACTGTTGAAGTTGAGATCACATACAAGACTAGATAAAATATGTAGCAAAAATTCAAAGTAGTTAATATTTAAACTGAGTAAAGAAAATTTTAGGTGTGAAAAACAGGATTTTCTTTTTAATAATGGAAAATTTCAAGTGAAAGTGAAATGTCTCAAACTCTGTTGATAGTATCCTAATATAATCCTACTTAATTTCGAATAATTAGTATTTAATTTTTTATAATCAGATTTAGGCATTTAAAATAAATAGCTAGTTAAATGCTACATTAGTTCAATATCAAATTGGTTTTTACAGAAAAAAATAATTATTTGTTCGAATAACGAAAGAATTTCGAATTTCAGAAATTTAAAATTTAATTTTTCATATGAAAGTAAAAAATTATATGAAGTAAAAAATTTCTTGCATAATGGAAAGAAATGTCTACAATCTAGCAACAAGTTAATGTCAAAATTTTCTTTCACTCATAATTTCCTTGTTGCAAATGTGACGAAGTTTTGCTTAAGCACAATAACATTCGAAAGTCAACAATTTGTCAAATATGGAAGTATTCACATATGTTTTCGGAGTAACACTGAGTCTGTTAAAAATATAAAAATAACAAACCAATAATTAAACTAGGAGATTTTCTTTTTTAATTTAGTTAAGAATTATTTATTTATTTAAAAACTGTTCTTTTTTTTCACTTCTATTTTTTAATTAATCTGTTTAAAATGATTAAATTCAATAAAAATTATAAAAAAAATTAAAAATTGTTTGTTTGGCTTTGGTGAAAAACAAGTCCTTCGACTATGTAACGTGAAAAAGTTTTTTACATAGTCCTTCGACTATGTAATGTGAAAAAGTTTTTTAAAATACCAATTAAGTAGAAGTCTGGAAACGTTATTATTAATATTTAATAGTATTTTTATTTTACATATGAGACCTTCAAATCGATTAACTCCTTAAAAAAAGTGGAGAATTGCGATGAAATAATATGCATTTCACCAAAAGGAATGTGACCCTACAAAAAAAAAATTCCACCATGTTCCGATCAACAATTTTTTTTTCAAACATTCAAAAATTGTACACCGTTGTTGATGTTTTTCTGATACAAGAATAAATGACATAATCATTTGTTAGACCAATTAAATCTAAGATCTTTATATGTATAACTTAAATGTTTTTCGTTTAGAAATCAGAAATTTTATATGTAAATCCAGTTTTAAATCCCCAGCAATAATCTCGATTTTACGGCTGTGCTTGGTGACGATCTATTAGTAAAAAATGTTAAAATTTAAAAATAAGATTTTCCTTTCTTCCCAAATTGGGACAATTTATTATTTCTTTATCTGTAACAATTCTTCAGTATTAATATTATGTACGTTTCGCTATACAATTTTATTTTTTCATAATCACAGTAATTTAATATAATAAACTAAAAGCTTAAATTTATAAATATATTTTTTATAACTTCAAACTATTTGTCGGAACTTTAGCAGTGAAATTTTATTTATGTTTAATACAAAAATATATTTTTAATGTTACACTTAGCATAATAATTAGCGTTAAAAAAAACTAGAAAACTCAACTTTTTTAAGCTTAAAATTAAAGTCTACAAACCTCGAGAATTTTTTTTTAAACCCTAATATCAGTGTCAGGGTATAAGTTATATTTTATTTAAAAATTATCGATAAATAACATTGTTGTTTTTAATTCTAAAAAAATATAAATATTTCTCATTTAAAGAACAAAATAAATATATAATAGAGATGTAGGAAGTGCAGTTTCCATTTTAAACTACAACTTAGAATTCAAATTATCTTATTTTCTAAAATAAACAAAATACTCTTCAGTACATTATGAAATAATTACGTAATTGATTAATTGATTAAATAATAACGATTTTATTATACTATTTAATTTGAATTTGATTAAAAAATATATTTAATAATTAAAATATCAAACAATGAAATATCAAACGGAATGGAATAAATAATGTTCCACGAATAAAAAAGTATTAATTTATTTTATAGAAATTTAATTAAAAGAAATTTTTTTACATTTAATTTGAGTTATTTGTATTAATTATAAAACTTATACCCAAAAAGACTTTTTTATATTTTTCAAGACTACAAATTAATAATCTCAATAAAGCGAGAATTACTTAATCTGGCATGTAGAACCAATTTATTATCAAATTTTATTAGTGCCAGATTTAAATTATATTTAAATTTAATGTTATGTATTTTAAACATATTTAATTTTTAATCATACTTAACATTTTTTTTGTTGGATGCATTTTTTATTTCGCCACAATTTGTGCACAACT
Organism: Hybos culiciformis; assembly: GCA_964007475.1. Taxonomy (NCBI): domain Eukaryota; kingdom Metazoa; phylum Arthropoda; class Insecta; order Diptera; family Hybotidae; genus Hybos; species Hybos culiciformis. Next base: position 30,267,102 of record OZ023273.1, on the reverse strand, counting down.
TATGAAAAGATCCTACAATCTGTTATAAAATAAAATTGAAGTTTACGAGTACAATTTTTTCATCATATTATCAGTTACCAATTATTAAATCAAAAGTAGTTACTTCTGCTTAATAATTTATTTCTGCTTAATAATTTAGCTTAAAAAATTACTAAAATGTTGCCATTAAAGTTAACATTTAATGTACTATTTTCTATACATTAGAATTTTGAAAGCACTAGAAATTTTCCAAGAACAAGCTCTATTGAGACTTTAATTTTTACAAAATATTTACATTTTTTTTAATTAACCCTTTTCATATAATTAAGTTTAATCAGTTTAAAGAAAGTACAGACGTAAATATGTATTAAAAAAAAATCTAATTTATTTAATTTTATAAATATAATTTGAAAAATTAATTCAATTAATTTAAAAGAAAAAAAAACTTAAAAACATATTTTAAAATAGTTCCTAATTGATTTAACAGTAATAACGGCCTTAATAGCCCCAAAAAATCGTCATTTATTATGATGACGTGATGATGCAACTTTCGGTGATTTTTCTTTGTCTTTATGTTTTGTGGCACATATTTTATTCTTAACTTTTTTCAATAACGCTTCAAAGGAATTATCTTCTTCATGGGTATTAGTGTACTTATTACTTGCTCTACCATAATTTCCATAATACGAGTAACTTTCGTAAGAGTTGGTCGCAGCACCATCTAAAAAAATATGTATTTGCAATTTAATTTGAAATTTGATCAAACAATATTATTAAATTAAAATGATCTTCAAACCAAAAGAAATAATAAAAGCATAAGTAATATATTCTTTCGTGTAAAAGTTCTACGACGAAATACATTATAAATTAAAAAAAACATGTTTTAAAAAAAATACCTAAATCAGAATATAGTGAACGACAAAATGCTCTTCTCCCACCGAAACTTATATCATACATATTGATTTTATCATTTTTCGGCCCATTATCAATAGCTTGGAAAGCATCTTCAGCTTTTTCAAATGTCACAAAACCATATTTCATTCTAAAATTTAATTTAATTCATTGTTTTATTTTGAAAAGAAAAATTATATTATCTAGTTTTAACTTTCAAAATTTAGAAAATTAAAGCAAATATTCAGTTACCCGGTATCTTTGTAATGTATAGTTATTTGCCTAATTGGACCATAAGATGAAAATTTACTTTTGAGATCTTCTTTGTTTGTTTCATCTTCTATGCGGCCGACATAAACAATTCGTCGTTCTTCAACAGCTTAAAAGAAATTTAATAGTTAAAACACCGTATTTTTGCATTTAAATTAATATGAAAAATTTTAAATACCTGGAGAATTTGGTCTATTATTACGAGGTCTATTATTTCTTTCATAACGTGATCTGGAACGTGATCTTGAAGATCGTGATTGCGAACGTGATCGTGATCGTGAATGTGAACGGGATCTTGAATAAGAATATGATCGTGTAGAAGAACGTGAAGCAGATCTAGATCGTGATCTATAATAAAAATATGTTCATTTGTAATTTAATTTTTTAATAAGTATGAATGAAGTAATGTCTATTACCTATCTCGTGAATAATCCGAATCTGCTGATGAACTTGAACGCCTGCGTTTTTGTCGATTTCTGTGATATTTTTTAGATTTTTGCATCACAGATTTCGATGTTTTTCTTTCATCATCAGACTCAGTTGATGATTTTTTACGTGAGCGATATTTTCTTCTCTTAATGCGTTCTTGACCTGTCAAACACGATGAGTAATTTTTGATTAATAATTCTAACGGTGGAAATTCTGGCAAAGAATTGGTTTGTGCTGACACTGAAAATTTTTTTTCTCGCACACGATCTTTTGATAAATGCATAATAACTTTATCTTCACCATGTTCATTATTTTCATCTTTTCCCACAGCACTGCAGTTTTCATTAGCTCCTTCTACAACTTTTGTGAGAACAACATTATGAATACTTGTTATAAGAGAACTATTGGAAATTTTAACTTGTTCAACATTTTTAACCTTTTCTAAAGTATCACTGATCACATGGAGTGCCGAAGGTTGTTTTGAGTCCTTTGGCAAAATAGGAGGTATGTTAATGTCAGTGTTGCATCCAATTGATACACTAATTATTTCTTCATAATCAGGATTAGTTTTTGGAGGATTCGGCATCATTAAATTATTTTTAGAGTTCCGAACTATTTCTTCTAATGGTAAAATTTTGGTAATCGGTCCGACTTTTGAAGAAACAGTAATGTCTATTAAACGCTTTTGAACAGCTCTACGTTTCAACTCCTGCATTCTTAACACTTTATTTTTAGCCTCAGTAATTGGATCTAACGGTTTTTCTTGATTAGCTGCCAAATGAAAAAAGCTCTTCTTGAGCAAACTATTTGGATTAGGCAGTGGTTTTTTAATAATTGTGTTTAATTTGATAAAGTTTGAGGGGGACGTTACAGCATCTTCGATTTGCTCTCCCACCGTTATATCTAATTTCAAAGCATTAGCGACCTGTGCTAAATTAGATGACCTAATAGTTGACGAAGTTGTATTTGTTAGATTACTTGAATTACTATCTGAAGAATTTTGATCGATTAGGTAAATACCAGCACCACCATTACGACGTCTTTTATATTCATCTAAATTTAGTTTTCGTCTTATCGGTTTGTGAGGTATGCAAATATTCTCTTGATTTATTACATTGGCAGGTTCCAATGGTTCAGGAGTCTTAATAAGTTCTTCTTTTTGTGTTATTATCTCTTTTTTTTTCTTTTTGACATCTTCTTTTTTATGGGTTTCATTTGAGGTGTGTGATAACGAAATGTTTTTGCCACCAAGACCAACACCAAAATTTATTTTGTTCAATTTTTTTGGAGACTTAATAGTAGCAAAATTCAATTTAGTTTTTACTTTGTTCAATTTGCATTTTATCTGTAAAAATAAATTTTATTCATCACTAACAGAATATAAAAGTTGTAATGTATTTCTTTTAACAGTGTCTAATAGAAATAAGAAGAAAATTTGAATAATTTCAGACATTCTTTTTTATTTGCTGAAAAAAGGTGGGGTACCAAAAGCCCTTTAATCTTATTGTTGAGCTTAACCACTATAGAATTAAATAATGTTTTGCTTTAAAATAGCATTATATGAATATTTTTCTCTTTTAAGAAAAGTTACTGTAAGCGATCCTGTACTAATATATTTTCTATTACTCTATCTCTTTTTATAGAGTATCCAAAAATTTTTGTCGGCCATCAAAACAATATTTACACTACTACTTATATAAGAAATCTTGTTATAAAAATACTGAAATACTTACTTCATTTTGTAATATTTCTTTCTTTTTATGTTTTTTTTTATGCCTGTCTTTTTTTTTACATGATTTGTTTGGACTCCAAGAAGGATCATTATTAAAGTCATCAGCAACTGCCAATTTTTTGTTTATTAAAATTTCCATAGATTTACCATCAATAAATTGAATATTATCATCATTAACAGTTTCAATATCAATATCAGAACTATCAGAATTATTACAAATATTAACTATATTTTTTTTATTTTTATTTCTATCAGTACTTAATATTTTATTTTCTGAATCCAATTCATGGATATTAACGTAAATTTCTTTTTCACATTCCCTTATTATTCTATTTATTTCTAAATTTGGATCATCATCGTTTTCTTCAATAAGATTATTATTTTTGACTTCTAAATCAATGTTATCACCTAAATTGCTCAAATTTTTAAAATAATAATCGTCATTGCAAATAGGCTGATGCACCACTATCATATCCATATCACTTTCTTCATCACTTGTATGACTTTCATAATCACCAATACTAGAACTGTCAGTTCTTGAACGAAATGTTAAATGGCTGCAATTACTAATTCGATCAAAATTATTTTCATCGTAATTATTATCATTTGTTTCTAAAATTATTTTTCCAGATGAAAAAGAATATCTTGCTGAATTTGAATTAACTAATGGTAATTCTTCAATTTCGTCTAATGATGATGATGGCAAATTTTCATCAATTATGTTAAATTCCTTAAATGAAAATATAAGTTTTCATTGAAGTACAGAAAGTATATACATAGTATTGAATATTATAATTTTCATTATATATTCATTTGAAACACATATTTATGTAAACATTTTTCAGCTCTATATGTTTTTACTAAATAAAACGAAAATGAAATATCTGCTATAACAACTTGTAGTAGGATTAAATAATCTTCGCAAAATAAGAATCTTATTTTCTTTTTTTATCTGAAATATTGATGTATTGAAACAATTTTCATAAAACTTCACTAGCTTTCAAAATGTTTATAAAATAATACAAATTTATTTTATCGATAATTCTTTTCAAACTAATTTACCTCGTTTGCAAAAAAATTTGAGTTTTTTGTAGTGCTTATTTCAATTGAATATCCTGTGTTTAAGTCATTTTCATTAAAATAATGTAATTTTTCTTCATTTGGAGTTATCGGCAATATTCCATTCAATGTTTCAGACAATTGAATTCCTAATGTGTCACTAAAAATAGATTTTTTTTTTAATAGAAGTTGGAAATTCAATTTTTTTCTAATATTTTTCTAATAGTTTAAAAATAAAATTCCCAATTGTTTTTTTTTTAAATTGTTAACGTAACGAAGTGGAAGATAAAGAACAATCATGTTTATCGAGAAGAACTCACTTTTAACAGATAATTTCATCTTATCAGAATGTTTAGAAGTTAGATACCTACAGGGTGTATCAGAAGATGAATAAGTAAGTAAGTAAATATATTATTAATGCACTTAGATTAATTCTGATTAGGGTTTCTGAAAATCCGGTATTTTGATATCCGTCGGATTCGGTTTTTGAATTTTTCAAATCCGCCGGATATTGTATAACCGATCAATAAAATTGTAAATATAATAAAAACAGTAAAAGATGTTTGAATTGAATTTTTATAAATCTTTATTCAATTTTAAATAAAACGATTTTAGAAATACAAGCGCATTGAACGATATATAAGATAATCCCGATCTGATTTTGGTGCAGAAATTAGCTGATATTGAAAATACTCGATGTTGGCTTGATGAAAAAATTTAACGAATATCGTGTTTTCTTTACGTTTAACGAAAAAAAAATTTAATGAATATCGTATATTGTTTACGTTTAACGGATATTGGATTTGAATGATCAAGAAATTTAAAATTTTCCAGGCAACTAATTTTAAAAAAAAATTTAAAAATTAGTTATAGGATATCGTCTACTTTTAGAGGATATCGGATTCGATGAGAAGAAAACCGCGGATTTTTGGATTCGGTTTTTCCGGTTCAGAAACCCTAATTTCTGATTCATTACAATGTAACTAAAAATTATGAAAAACATGGTCACATAGAAAGGTTAAATGGGTGTTGATTCTAGCCAAATAATTTAAATTTCTGTTTCTTAAATTTCTGTTTTTTTGTAATTGATTAGTAACAAAAATAAAAAAAATAAAATTTACAACCGTAAAAAGAATTAAAATTTTCTCTTACTTATTTTGCTCAGACCAATAATTATTGTCTACATCAAATTTGGTAAAAGTATTTGTTCCATCATATTGGTCATCATGAAAAGCATTCAAAAGTCCCGATTCCATGTCTATTTACATTTGATATTAATCTAAATAAAAAAAAAAAAAAAAATTAATCAAAAAAAGTCTTGAAATGATACAAACTTTAAAAAATATAATATAAAATATCTTTCTAAAGTTCCTGAAAACCTTTTTAAATTCAGATTAATTTAAAGAATTAGTAACAATAGCATTTGTATGATTTCTGGCAGGTACCTACCTACCTACGCAAATAAGAATGTATCATTATTTTCATCTAAATTGAAATTTATCTTAGAAAAGGAATTAGTGGTAAATAATTTTAGTCATAACACGATTAGAAAACAATGTTATCTTCAAAATTAAATTTTATTTTTAAAACCTACGAAATTCATCACCTGGTGTTGATGGTATACTTGCGAAATACGTCATCATACCAGACCAATTGATAAACACTTTCTAAATCACTACTGAAATACTACCAAATTGTCTAAATTCAATTTACGTCCTAGTGATTTGATTTTCGGCTAAAGTCCAGTTTATGTGAACCACGCAGAACCTGCTGAAACTTGGAGGGGGGGTAGAGGCGGTACCCAAACTTCCAAAACTGGAATCAGTTCTTAGGGCAAATGCCCCTCAAAGTTTTCATACATTTTGTATGGCGCCACAAATCCCACTGACCAACCACCAGACCGCCTGCCCGCCGCCCCCAACCCCCCCTTTTTGTTTTGAACCTACACTCTCTACAAAAAAAAATGGGGCAAATCGAGCAAAAAAAAAAAATTGCCCATACAAAATGTATGAAAACTTTGGGGGGCCCTATCTCCGAAACGGGGCCCGAGCCCCAAGAACCGATTTCAGTTTTCGAAGTTTGGGCACCGCCTCTACCCCCCCTCCGAGTTTCAGCCCATTCTGAGAGTTTCAAGGAAACGGCACTTTAGCCCAAAAATGTATGAAAACTTTGAGGTGCCATATCTCCGAAACGGGGCCTTCGTCCCAAGAACTGATTTCAGTTTTGGAGATTTGGGCACCGTCTCTAACCCCCCTCCAAGTTTCAGCCGATTCTGAGTGGTTCACGTAATTTGCCTTTTAGCCAAAATTTATTTGAATTCTGAATTAAAAACGTGCTTTAATCGAAATAAAAAAAAATAAATAAAAAATAAAGCAAATTTTATTTTATCATTTTCGTGGTCGCAACGCAATCGATTCGGTTTGTTTATTTGTTTTGTTTGTTGGTTGGCCTTGTCAATCGGCTTTTTGCTGTTATTTTTCTTGAAAAAAAAAAAAAAACATTCTCACATTTTTCTTTCAAGTCTTGCTTTTTTACTTTTTTTTTTTAAGAAAAATACCTGCTGTCTCTTCTAAAAGCTGACAACGTGGGTATTTTTCAAATGAAAAGAAATTTATACCTATTTATAATTTTTTAAATAAAAATGTTTTTTCCATTTAAAAAATTATTTTTTTTAACTATTAATTTATTTCTTTGAAATTATATTTCTCATTTTTAAATATTATTAAAATTATATAAAAAGAAATACTATAAATTTTTTCTTAAAAATTATCGGTATAACCTCATTTTAATATTTTTAAAACGCAACGACGGCACTTAATATTTTTTTTTTTTTTTCTAAATAACATGAAATTCATACTTTTTTATTTCACTTGATTTTCTTTTGTTCTCCTTTTTTATTTTTTTAATTTTCTTTTCTAAAAACAAATAAATTAATTTTATTTTTAAATATTAAAAAAAAATTTGAATAAAAAAATTAAAAAATAAAAAACACATTTGGAATCAATTTGTCTGACTTATTTTTGACAGTAGAATTTTTGTTCTGAAAAATGGAAAAAAATTGAACGTCAAACTTCAAAAATTCAAAACACATTTTCGTTAACAAAGTCATTAAAGTAATTATCGCTCAGCGGCAACATAACTTTGGAAACGTCTTTAGTGAATAGTGGTGACCTGAAAATAATCTACACACAATACAGTGCTTCTCCTGAAAACATTTTTAAAATTAAAATATTCCACTTGTATTTCTTTAGTAATGTAATTTATGTTTGACTTTTCCTGGTAATAATTATTTCTGACGAAAATATGTACCATCTGATATCAGAAGCAGAACTAAACGATACTCATATCCGTGCAATTTCTTTACATATTAATGTAAGGTTGCAAGAAGTCCCGGTTTTCCGGGATTGTCCCGGTTTTCATGTCGTTTCGTGACGTCCCGAAAAAGGTTCTCGGGACGCTCAATTGTCCTGGTTTAACATTTTGACCAAAAAAAAATTAATAAATTTATAAAAAATGTGCCATTTTGTTCAGGATATGTTACGCTTTGCTTTCAATTTTTCTAATTCTCGATCCTACATTACATCAATCCAGCCTATAAAGATATTGCAGGGTAGTATTTGTTTATTTATACATTTTTGTTTTTGTTTATTTAGCTGCAAGACTTGGCTGGAATTTGGCTGGTACCAATTTTTGTTAGTTAGCATCTTTTATTTATAAAATTTGGTTTACTAATTTCATTTTATATATTATTAGATTTATTTTATACCTTCAAGTTCAAGCATGCCAAAGAGAAAGTGCCAATTTCTAGAAAAATGTACTACAGAATTTCCTTTTATTAAAAAAGGCAAAATTGATACGGAAGCGTATTGTAGACATTGCAGTTCAAGTTTTAGTATAAATCATGGTTTATCCGACATTAAAAATCACATTCAAAGTCAGAAACACAAATCTGCAGTTGCTTCGGCAAGTAAATGAAATGAATATTTATATTTTTTGTTCCTAATTTGAGTTATTAATTTTAAGATATTATTTAATTACGTACTTGACTTTGTTACCATTATTACGGTCCTTTTTTTTATATTTATATTAAATAAAATATTTTTTTAATAAATTTTATTAATTTTGTAAAAAAATTCTTTTTGTCCCGGTTTGTAGTGGGGAAAATCTGGTAACCCTAATTAAGGTGATGTAATGCTTTAAATCATCTCGAGAATAAACTTTTGCGATTCAAAGTAGTGATGGGAAATCTCGTTCACTTCAGTGACCTGTGTTAACTCGTTCGTTCTTTTTTACTGACCGAGTTAAAAAATATCGTTCAATTGAACGACCTATTTTCTCGTTCGCGAACGACCGAAAAAAAATGAACTCAAATCAATTTACTGACCGAGTTAAAAAAATTGAACGGGTTAAAAAATGAACGAACTATTTTTACTGACCGAGTTAAAAAAAATTGAACGGGTTAAAAAATGAACGTACTATTTTTACTGACCGAGTTAAAAAAAATTGAACGGGTTAAAAAATGAACGTACTATTTTTACTGACCGAGTTAAAAAATATTGAACGGGTTAAAAAATGAACGTACTATTTTTACTGACCGAGTTAAAAATATAGCTCAATTGAACGACCGATAAAATTAACTCAAATCAAAATGAACTTTGCAAAAATAAAAAAATACCAAATGAAATAAACTGAAAGTGAACTGTGAACTTTAGGAAGCATTAATTCATCTATTATTTTTAAAGTTAATATGATTTATTTTTATTATAAAAAAAATAAAAATATTTAGAGCATATTAATCTACTAATAATTATTCAAATATCTATATTAACAATAACCGATTATATCAAAAAAAAAAAATTTTTTTTATCTTTTTATTAATATTTTTTGTTATATTTTTTGGGATAATTTTTTATGAAAAATAAAACATTCCTTTAAATATTTAATCTGTTTGGGGGATGGAAATAAGGCCGCGACGTTTTTTTGTTGCGGTCTTATTTCATTTTGAAAAATGAAATAAGGCCGCGAAGATTTTTTCGCGGCCTTATTTCGTTTTTCAAAATGAAATAAGGCCGCGAAAAAATCCTCGCGGTCTTATTTCATTTTGAAAAATGAAATAAGACCGCAAAAAATTCCTCGCGGCCTTATTTCGTTTTGAAAAATGAAATAAGGCCGCGACAAAAAAAAACAATTATTCGGAGGGCTAATTTCATTTTGGAAAACGAAATAAGGCCGCGTAATCTTGTGAGGTGAGCACACAGGGCAGGGGGCAGCAGGGCGGCGGGCGGGCGGTTGGTCAGTGGGATTTGCGACGCTAGCGCCGCAAATCCCACTGATCAACCGCCCGCCCGCCGCCCGCCGCCCTGCTGCCCCCTGCCCTGTGTGCTCACCTCACAAGATTACGCGGCCTTATTTCGTTTTTCAAAATGAAATAAAGCCGCGAAAAAATCCTCGCGGCCTTATTTCATTTTTCAAAATGAAATTAGCCCTCCGATTAATTTTTTTTTTTGTCGCGGTCTTATTTCATTTTTCAAAACGAAATAAGGCCGCGAGGAATTTTATGCGGTCTTATTTCATTTTTCAAAATGAAATAAGACCGCGAGGATTTTTTCGCGGCCTTATTTCATTTTTCAAAATGAAATAAGACCGCAACAAAAAACCTATCGCGGCCTTATTTCCCGCGGCCTTATTTCACTGCGCCAATCTGTTTCCCGTCAGTCTTTCTTATTGTATTTTTTCTATGGATGTCGTGTGGCATTTTCAATTGAAAAATACGATAATTTTCAGACCAGTAAAGAGGTAGCTATTGTTCACAGCTACACTTACATAACAATCTAACAACACCAACACAATTTCTCTTTCTTCCTTATAGCTGAAAAATAAGTGTACTGCTCTTTTCAAACATTTATCTCTTCTCTACACCTACAGAACTTTTTTTTTTAGAAAAGAATGATGAACGGTGAACGATGAACGATATATTTTTTTTTTACTGACCGATCGGTTATCGTTCACTTTAGTGATCCGTTCTTTTTAACTCGGTCGTTCACGAACGACACATCTCTAATTCAAAGTGAAATGGCAGAACAACTCTCAAATAGATTTCATAGCGGTAGTTACATTAAATTTAATCCGACATAATAAGAGGTAGCAAAAATATTTATATTGGTTTTGTTTAGAAAATCCGAAGTGACCAAAATTGAGGTTACCCCTTGTGAATTTCAAAATTTCCACTGACTGCGACCGTTCACAGGGCTGCCAGATGGAATTAATGAAATTTCCTCAAATTTTTAAGAAATTTCCCCAAAACAGACACTTTTTGAAAAAAATTCCTCAAAATTTATTTTTTTATTTTTTCGTGTTCTAAAATTTTTTTTTGCCCTAAATTAGAAAAAAAAAATTGTTTAACGGTTTTACTCACTGCAGTTTTTACCCAAAAACAGCTTATTTTTGCAAGATTTCCTCAAATTTTTAATATGTTCAGATTTTATGCGGTACTTATAATGTTCTAAATCAAAAAGTTTAGTTCCAACAACGGATTTTGAGTTCAACGTACATAGAAGGATGTCGTAATGATATCAATTTCTTAAAATTATTAGGGTAAAAAAAATTGACGAGTCTGAAATTTTAAATATTGTTGATTGCCAACGTCAGCACAATATTTTTGAATTACTTCAAATATTCCTCAGAAAAAAATATTTTCCTCAAATTTTTCCCCACGTTTTTTTTAACTTTTTTTTTTCCCCCGAAATTAAAAATTTCCTCAGTTTGGGGAAAAAATTACTCAATCTGGCAGCCCTGACCGTTCATGAGAAATTCACAATAACAAAAAAATTTACATTAATACTTCTTCCGAAAAAGTTTTTGGAATAAAAATATTTTGAATAAAAATGTTCGGGTGGTGAAGACCTATTGTGAATTTTGATTTACTAAATTTAAAAAATTGTTCTTACACTTCCCAAAAATGATAAATGAACCACCGATACTGATTAACTGAAATTTTATTATGTTTAATGTCTTTAAAGTTTAAAACCAAATAAAAGATTGAATTTGTTACATAAAATAAAAAGGACAATAGGCCTATAATGCTCCTTGCATATGGTCTACCAAGTTGGTCGTCATGTATTAAAAATATTAAAAATAGAGCGCATTTGTTGTTAAATAGAAGTCTGAAAGTTCTTTTTAATTATGATTGGTTAACATCGACAGTTGTCCTGTATCGGGAAACAAGAAAAATCAGCTTAGAACAATTAACTATTCCGGAGAAAGCTAAATTTATTTATAAAATTGTTAATGGATATTCTAAATATGATGTTCACGATCATCTTACGAGATCTAGAAATAATATTGTGATTCCTATCTCAAACAACAGATATCATATGAACAGCTTGTTTTCTGCTACTGCCAGAATTTATAATAACATTATTCTGAAACTTGGTCTCAGACAAAATGAGAACTTTACAAGATTTTTAAGCAAATTAAAGAAATAATTATATGAAACTAATATTGAAGAACTAAAAAGACAAATTCAAATTTATTAGAGAGTTAGTGAAATTAAAATATGAACTACTCACAATAAAATAGTCTGTAGTTTAAATATAGAAATTTTATTGTGTAAAAGGCAATAAATAAAAAGAAAATGTATAAAATATTAAGTATTATTAATTTTTGATGATAAAATTAAATAAACAAAGTTGAAGTACCTATGATATTATAAAATTAGTATGTGTATTAGAAATAAGTAGTAAGGTGTTAAGAAATAATTTTAATAAAACAAAATGCAATTCCAGCCTATGGCTGTTTGCATCAGTAATATGTACAAATAATTGATAGAATTGTTAAGATATTTAATTATTAACACTGTAGAACTAAATTTATTAAATTTTAAATAAATAAAAATAAAAAAAATTTATAAATTTGCTGTATCCTTTAAAAAAAAACAAATACCTACATTTTACAGATATGATTATAACATTATTTAACTTTAAATTTTTAAGTAACAATTTTTTTTAAAATTCTCTTTGCCAAAAAATATCTAACATCGTATTCTAAATTTCTATGATTTATGGAAATCGTTATTTGTATATTACCTATATGTCTATAATAATAATGTATTTTACGAATTTTCTTCCACATAATTGTCACACCGTAAGATTATAGCGATATAAAAAAATAAATCAATGATAAATAGTATTTTTTAAGAACAGTGAGAAATGCAATTTTTGTAAATTTTTCCACTCCACAGAAAGACCCTTAATTATTTCGTAGGACTTAAGAAAGCAAATCAAGGAAGGCGATTCGTTAACGCCAGTAATGAATTAAGTCGAAATTTTTCTCCATAATGTGCCCAACAATTAAGTATCCATTTTCATTCGGTCATAATTTCTTCACAATTTTTGGTCAGTATTTTGTTTCAAAATCATGTCCAAACTTCGATTGGTGATTAGATTACAAAATAGCAATAATTTTTATTAGATTTTGGAATGGGAGAAGTAATGCTGCAAAAATTCTGATCATACAACTATTTTTGTTCTCTAGTCTAGCAAATCATAAAATCAAAAGGAATTTATTAAAATGTCTATGTAAATTAAAATAATTATAACTTTTGATACGATTATACTTTTATTTTAATAATACAACATAGTTATTTTGTGTTTACATAGGTGTGTAAGTAAAATGATTATTATGAATTTAAAATTAAAGTGATTTTCAATAAAAAGTATTTCTATTTTATGCATACATTTTTTGTTTTGTAAGCATTAATATTTAAAAAAAAAGACTTAATGTCTATAATATATAATCATAATCATTCTGAAAAGCAGTTTTAATTTCTTCCGAATTCATTGATGTTGACCAAATAAATCTAGCGACGTTTAGCAGTTGTCCACTCGCCATCATCTCTATCGCGATTCTCTGAAACAGAAAAAATTAAATAATATTAGCAAAATTTGATAATGCTACTATATTATGTACTATTTAAGACCTCTACAGTTTGGGAATTTGAATCATGGAATTTATTTCTTTTGTCGTTCGAATTTTCCATGCCGGAAAATTTAATGTGGAAATACAATTTTTTTTTTAAACTAACATCAATATTAACAATTATTACCTTTTTCTGCTCCACGATCTGCTTTTTCACCTCTTGGTCTTTCAGTACGCCAATTTCCACCACCGTCTTTTCCGCCATCGCGATCAGTTCCTCTTCCGCCATCGCGATCATTTCCTCTTCCGCCTTCGCGATCATTTCCTCTTCCGCCATCTCTGTCACGATTGCCACCTCGATCTCCTCGGTTTGCTCCTCTTTCACCTCCAGGTCTTCTATTATCTCTACCATCTTCATCGCGTCCTGTGGCCGTGGGACGTCTCCAATTCCCGTCGGAACCTCCTCGATTTTCGCGATTGTCTCTATCACGCGGACCATCTCTGCTTCCCCTTCCTCCATATCGATCCTTTTCTCCTCTTTCGCGATTATCTCGACGATCATCGCGTCTATCAGTACGTCTATCATCAGTTCGCCTATCATCAGTTCGCCTATCATCTGTTCGCCTATCATCAGTTCGCCTATCATCTGTTCGCCTATCATCCGTTCGCCTATCATCACTTCTCCTATCATCAGTTCGTCTATCATCAGTTCGTCTATCATCAGTTCGTCTCTCATCAGTTCGTCTCTCATCAGTTCGTCTGTCGTCACGTCTGTCATCCCTACGCCATTTTTCTCCACTAGGTTGAGCTTCGCGACTAGATGGTTGCGGTTCATTGCGGCGCCAGGAAGATGAATCACCAGTTTTTTCTCGTGGTGTCTCATCTGCAGCTTGGCGACCAGAAACTCTCCAAGCTCCTGGACCATCAGATGGTGCTTTGTCTACCGAACCACGATCTTGACGACGAACGTCTCGCATTTTCGTGTCTTCTTCTTTAGATTGTCGAGCCAATTGTTCTTTTTCTTCTTGAATTCTTTTCTCTGTTTCCTCCATTTTCTGACGCTGCTTCTCAAACATAACTTTCTTCTTTTCATCCTCGGCCTCACGTTCTTTGCGGCGTTTTTCGGCCTCCAATCTGATTTCTTCTTCCTTTTGTTTTCGAATTTCTTCCTCACGTCTACGTTTCTCTTCTTCTTTTTCACGAAGCCATCTTTGACGTCGATCTTCTCGTCTCTGAGCAATACGTTGGATCATACGTTTTTTTCGTTCTTCTTGAAGATCTCTTTCAAATTTCTTTACCTTTTCTTCAAACAATGAAGCTCTTTCTGCTCTTAAATTCTTGACGAAAATCTCACGATCTTCTTGCATTTTACATAAACGTTCTTTCTGGGCTAAATTATTCTTTCGTTCGGCGATAGCCTTTTCAATACGAGCTGCCTCTTGTTTTTCCCAAAACTCTTTATCCTGGACTAATTTTTCGGCCAAGAATTTTTCAATCAACGGTATTTCATCCAGACGTTTAGCTCTTTCAAGATAATCAACTTTTTTTTCTTGCGACTTCAGTTTCGCTTGCAATTCTTTTCGTTCTCTTATCAATTCCTCAGTTTCTTTAGCTGCAATTTGTTCTGCATCTAGTTTCTTTAAACCCTCTTCATCTAAATTTTTCAATATTTTTTTACCATGTGCAGTTTGTGAAATCTGAGCTACTTTTTCCTTCAAGCTTTTATCTTTGATAGCTTTAATTTCATTTTCTTGGCGTTTTCTTTCACGTTCAGCTTGCTCTTGCTCCAATCTTTTTTGTTCTTCATGTTTATGTTTTCTTTGTTCTTCTTCTTGACGACGCAATTCTTCCTCCTCCCTAGCAATATTCAATTTTTCTATAAATTCCTTTCGATCTTCTATAATTTTTTGACGTTGCAATATTCTTTGATGTTCCCTATCTTTAATTTCATGATAATGTTCAACCATCTGGTTACGTAATTTTTCTCTTTCAGCTTTTTTCTTATTTGGGTAAATGGCGGCAATAGCACGATGCAACACAATTGACATATTGACAAGTTGAGAACGAATTTGTTCTGAAGGCATTGACTGAAGAGTTGGACCATCGGGGTGATCTTCCCTCTGTGATTCAGTCAAATCCGTACCAAAGTGCACACAACGCTTTTGATGATCAATACGAATTTGCATGTCATTATGACGAACACAATCAACTAAAATTCGTTCCAAATAAAAAATATCCGTAAAATGACCAAGCTCAACCAATCGATTAAATTCAATGCTTTGATATATTTGTGAAACTTGGCGAATTAAACGCATTAATGTTACATCTTTTAATGATTGAGTGTACTGCTTCAATAAATTATTTTCATCAGATTCAATAAAATCAATAACAGTCTGAACTCGTTTACATAAATTCAAAGGATCAAAATCAACTTCCAACCAATTA
Organism: Hybos culiciformis; assembly: GCA_964007475.1. Classification (NCBI taxonomy): domain Eukaryota; kingdom Metazoa; phylum Arthropoda; class Insecta; order Diptera; family Hybotidae; genus Hybos; species Hybos culiciformis. The sequence goes on along the minus strand of OZ023273.1, from coordinate 30,251,381 downwards.
TATAAATTTGTAAATTCTTCTGACGCCATTTGTGTTACATTCAAACGCACCTGAAATAGTTAATTGTTTATATTAATTTTCAATTTGGAACCCTAGCACTAATTTAATTTATATGTCATCAATTTGGGGGATGACATATGTATATCCTTTTGGAATTAATAGGTTTTAAATAAACCCAAAAAGTTACATGATAACTATAAATAAATTTATTAATTTCTACAAATTACTTACAACATCCTTAAGTAAAGAAACTCTTGTTGGAGGTTGATTTAAACCCAATAGTACTGCGAGTTTTTGAGCTTTTTCCAATGGGCTTTTATCAGTTTCAATAAATCGATCGAATTCAGGATGGGCTGATGGCAAAGGAATTGACAATGTTGCAATTAAAACGTGAGATGCCATACGTTGCATCTCTTCTTTTGTTATATTCTTTTTCATTTCTCGAGTGAGCTGGAATAATTTCAGTAATGCAGCAGCATGGAACAGTTGATTACCAGCTTTCCAAAAGACCATAGCTAATTTTTGATAATAGTTAGCCATTGTTTTTGCTACTGGGGTTTTCTTTGACAATGTCATTAAACCGTGAATATCTTCAATTGCTTTATACGCTTCTTGCCATAATTCCATTTGAATAGCACTATCCAATTGAAATAATCTTGTATCTAAATTCAATTGTTGTGTTTCAACTTTAGTAATACTAACACCAGTTGTTTGAGGTGAAATTTTACAAATATCTTCCAGATGTTTTCGCAATTTGTCGCATAATCGTCTAAATTCACTTTTACGATTGTATTTCAAACAAAATCCAAATGCCATTCTGGCAATATCATGATATAATGTTTCACAATGAGTATTAACTCTTAGAAGTTCCAAGCATTGACAATATGATTCCCATAGAAATTTAACCCAAGGCAATAATATAGTACGATCGGAACGATCTTGTGCATCTTCACCACAAACAGCGCTCATTAAAATACTTTCCGGCGTAGCAATATTATCCAAATCATCGACAATATCAAGAACAGCTTTACTAGATTGCTGTTGAGCAACTTCAGTGCGATCTTCAGCCATTTTTAAATAACCTCGAATAACATTTTCCAATGAGCCAACATTTACCAATTGAAACATATTCCGATATTGAAATAAACCCTCCTTGGCAATGTGTGATTTCTTCAATTCAACACATAAAAATAAATATTTGAACATTATTGGTTCAATCACTGATTCCGACCAAGTGTATGTCCATTTTTTACTCCGAAATACTTCTTGTAATGTATCCAAAGCTCGTGCTGGTTTTCCCACATCAATAAATTCTAAAAAAAAAAAAAAAATTAATGCATTCAATAACGTAAATATAATAATTTTGTAATCTCGTAAAATGTGTGCTGAGAAATTTCAATAACTTTGAAATATTCTTAAAAAATTCCCTTCACTTTTTTCTACCGAAATAGGTACGGGGTGAAATGTGTGGTTGGTGCCAGCCGCAAATCCCACTGAGTCTGCCCGCTCGCCGCCCCTCTCGTTTTAGGACAGACCTTATACTCCCTACACAAAAATGGGGCAAATCGAGCAAAAAAAAAAAAATCTTCCATACAAAATGTATGAAAACTTTGGGGGGCCATATCTCCGAAACGGGGCCTTTGCCCCAAGAACTGTTTTCGGGTCTGGGCACAGTCTTTACCTCCCCTTCAAGTTTCAGTCGATTCTGAGTGGTTCACGTAAACTGTAGTTTAGCCAAACTTAATTCCATTCAAATTCAAAGAAATTAATAAATAATTCAAGTCTAATTAATTAATCAAGTTTACTGGTTGCGTGTATTGTTCTTTCTCCGTCAGGAAACCGGGTTCGCCTAGGAGGAAGTCAATAAAAAAATGGCACATGGTGGGCGTTTAGGCCAGGGACTTTAGAGAAAATTAAATTTTGAAGACAATTGACAGTAAAAATAATAAATTTGAAGAAATTAAAAAAAAAAAAAAGTATCTAAAATAAAAATTTTCAATTTTTGAACGAATAAAAATTTTGCGATTTAATTAAAATATTTTAGGTTGACATATTTTTGTCGCGTGTTCATTTTTCTTCAAAACTTTTTTCGTCCTGAATTTTTTTTTTTTTTCTTTAAAATCGCTTACTCACCATTGGCTCTTTTTAGAGCATTCTCCGGCCTCTGCAAGTATCGCGCCATATTCAATTAATTATTTCCAATTAATAATTTTTAGCTTTATTAAAAAAAAAAATTAAAAATTTTTTTTAATTTATCTCAATAAAAATTTTTGATACTTTAATCTTTAAAAAGAAAAGTGTTGCCAGGTCAATTAAATTAAAACCATTTAAAAACCTACATCCCTAGAAATAACAATTTTGTATAAATTGTATAGGTAGCTAGTAAAATTAAAGGTATGCTTGATTGTATATAAATTTCACCAATTTCACTAAAAATGGAATCACAAACGGTGCAGAAATTATAAATATAAAAATGACCGATTTTTTATTTCACACTACTTAGCATGTTATTGGGTTAGTGATAATTCCGAATTATTATTTTTTTATTTGACTTAAAACATGGTTTTATTTTAATTAACACACTTATTTCAGATAAATTAAATTACATATTATATTCACTGGTTTGACAGACCCTCCGTGGCCATTTATGGAACGTAGGAGAACATATAAAATTTTTTTTTTCGTGAAATTTGTATGAAAATATGCGATTTGAAATTTTATTTAAGTTATAATTAATTAGTTAATTAATAAAAATGAATAGAAAAAATTTTGAGGTCTGCGGAATATCATTAGCAAACAATTCTATAGGTAGAAATATTTCCATGCATTACTTTTTCATCCAAAATAATTCAAAATATAAAAACACCTAACAAAAAAAAAAAAATTAAGTACAATTTTCAGTTCATAACAAATATAAAAATGTAAAAAAAAGTTATTATTGGAAATTCTCATACATTTGGAGTCTAAATAATATTGGTAAGTTTTTGAAATTTAAATTAAAAATAGTTCTTTTTTTTATACACTTTTTTATTTTGAATTATTTTGGATGAAAAAGTAATGCATGGAAATATTTCTACCTATAGAATTGTTTGCTAATGATATTCCGCAGACCTCAAAATTTTTTCTATTCATTTTTATTAATTAACTAATTAATTATAACTTAAATAAAATTTCAAATCGCATATTTTCATACAAATTTCACGAAAAAAAAAATTTTATATGTTCTCCTACGTTCCATAAATGGCCATAGGCGGCGCTATTTGGACATTTAAACAAGTGAATTGACATTTTTCATTCAATCTCAAGCGAGCGTGTTATTATCTCGCGACTTGTTAACGACTGGTTAATTTTACTTTGCGTGGCGTATTAGCATTTTGAGTTTTTGACATTCTGCTTCCCTTTTGATATTTTGATTCCCAATGACCCAATTTCATTCAATCGATGATTCAATCGGTCACTTTTATTTTACGTATACGTACACCAGTACACGATAAAGCTATTGGCTATTCTATTGATTTAAAGTTTTTTCTAAATCTATACACTTTCCTACTTAAGTATCAATGTCTCGCACGGTTCGAATTCTTAGAAGTGGACTTTTAGAATATGGAAAAAGTATGAAATTACAAAAATTTATTTCTCAAGGAAAATTTAACCCGGTAAATGATCAATTAAAATTCAAAAATGTTTTAATTTTAACCGAGCACAAACCAGTTTATACCATTGGTATTAGAACAAAACAGTAAGATTTAATGAAATTCGCAGTATGTAGTTACCTAACCTACCTATTAGTTTACCATAATCAATACGTATCTAAGTACCTAGGTAGGCAGGTGAACAGATACCTACAACTGGGCTAAAATGAACGGAGGCCTGAAAATTGGTGGGTGAGTAGATTGTTCCCCAGATGTCAAGTTCAAGAGTATTCTTGTGAATGAGCACCTTCAAAAAATTTAATAGGTATAAGTTACATCTAGGTACATATATTAACAGAAGCACCAAACTAAAAAAAAAGCTCTAGGGTGTTTGCGGCTGCCGTTACCCATTAAGTAGGTATAACAATTTTTTTTTTAAGATTTCATACTGCAAAAAAAAAAGATTTTGTAGATAAGGTACCTATCTACCTAGGTACCTACTTAATATATGAAAACTTTGGGGGACATATCTATCAAACGAGAGCTTGCCAGCGCATACCCTCTTAAATTTGGGGTTTTGACACTATCTGTATCCTTCCCGCCGTTTCGGCCACGCAAACTTCATTTACGCCGATACCTAGGTAGGTACATCTATCTTTGATTTTTAATTTAATATAATTATATTTTTTCAGATATTCTGATGAAGAAGAGTTTAGATTAAAGGAATTGGGAGCAGAGTTCTTTAAAACCAATAGAGGTGGACTTATAACATTTCACGGTCCAGGGCAACTTGTAGTTTATCCAATTTTACATTTAAAGAATTTTCAACCCTCAATGAGATGGTATGTACACCAACTGGAATCAGTAATTATTGATTGTTGTGGAAAATATGGTATTAATGCTGCCAGAACACAAGATACTGGTATTTGGGTCCAAGATAAAAAAATTTGTGCCATAGGAATTCATGGAAAAATGTAAATACATACCTATTTAACAAACCTTCATTAATTTACGTTCTGAGGTTGAATGTCTAGAATATACAAACCTAGCATTCCTGTTTTTGCAAACCACAATTTTTCGATTTTAAACAAATATGTATATAAAACTTAATGAAATGTATATTAAACATACCTATCCAGAATTGATAATCAATCCAAACCTCACATCGTCGTTTTTTTTTGGACAAATAGGAAAGCAACTGGCAATATATAATTTTTACTGTCGAAGGAAGAATTACATAGTTAATTTATCTAATGTGTTGCACTTCTTTGTAGGTTTATAACAACTCATGGCATTGCACTAAATTGTAACACAGATCTTAGTTGGTTTAATCATATTGTGCCCTGTGGAATTGAAGGTAAAGGAGTGACATCTATATCTAATGAATTAGGGATGAATATAGAAATTAATGACGCTATACCAAAATTTTTAGAAATTTTCAAAAATTATTTTGAGTGCAATTTAGTTGAATTAAGTAAAAAAGAAACATTAGAAATTCTAAACTCTTATGAGTTTGAGTAGTTGGCTTTGTTATATTCTTCATTATTATGTTATTTCTATCTTTTAAATAAATTTTTTTTTGAAATATTTTTTTAAATCAATATTTTCATTAAATGACAATATTAATTGTTTTCTTTAAAATTGTACTCCAGTTTTAGGGTGGTTTCGTTATTTCAAACCAAAAACTTCTCATTCACTCAGTCACTTTAATTAATCTGCAAAATTTTTAATTTTTTTTTTGTAGAACAATTTGTAGTTTACTTTGGAAGATAATTGAAAAATTTATGTATTAAAATTATAGACAAATTAGAAACATAAGAAATCTTTCAAAAATATAAGAGGTTGTCTATCTATTGAATTATTAGTTACTTTGGATGCGTAAATTAATCTAATCAATAATATCTGTATAATTTAACATTTTATTATATAAATAAGTATAATACTTACAAATTATGAAAATCGTTATTAAAGGCAATGAGCCTTTATTAGCATCATAATAAAAAAATACTATAAATTTGATTTCCATATCGCACTTTAATATACATTATTGTTAACAAAAAATAAAAACAAAATATGTATAAACATAACTTTAACCATTAACTTTTTTCAACTTGCCAAACATCCTGAACTGATTTTATAAATCCATCATTATAAAATAAATTAATTAAATTAAATATTTTTTTGCTAACTTCATCAATTCGAGGAAATAAATTTTCTTCAATTTCAAATAATGCCTTTGATGTTATGGTTCTTACTTCTGCAGCTGCCTTATTGTTGCATTCTAATTTAAGTTCTTCAAAAACCATTTGATATTCTTTAGATGGTTTAGTTTCCCTACCACTAAAATATATATATATATATACATTTATTTTGATTAATTGTAATTCGCTATCATAATATTATTAGAGGAATAAACAAAGTTATAAAATTACTCTTTTTTTCGATTAAACGAAAAAATTTTTTTTTTTTTTTACTTAAACAATAAAATTAAATATTATTAAATATTAATAGCATTATGAGTACTTATAAACTGTATTTTATTTCATTACTTTAATAAATTTCAAAATCGTATTTACTCACCTGTTATCTGGAAACAAAGAAAATATCATGCAAGAGAGACTTTTCGTTAAAATTTTTCTTCTGAAATATTAAAAAAAAACTCAATATAATCTTGAAATCAAAATATTATTCTAATCTAAATTATGGAATTTATTGATTTTTTTATGTTCCAGCTGCATAGTTTTTTAATTAATTTCTCCTAATTGAAATACGAAAGAAAAATTACCTTGAATTTGATTTGTCCCATTTAAGTCCAATAACACCTAATAAGCTATCACCCCATCCATCACATTGTTTTGAAATATTAAGCAAATGCCTGGCCAACATCAACAACGGCTTTCGAGCATTTTCAGTTAAACTCAATATTTTGCATCCACAGCATATTATTGCTCCCCAAATAATTACAATTCTAGACTCATTATTTGAACTGAAATACATTTTTTAAATACAGTTTTATAATTAGAAAATAAATTCACATTTTTTTAACATTTATTCCATTTAATCACTAATTTTGCTCGTAATGCTCCACTTACTTTGTTTTGATTGCCTCCAAAAGTTGACTCAAATCTTGGAGAAAAGTAATTTTTTCATTAAAATCAGGTAAATTTTGTATACGATGCAAAATAAATACATGTAATGACAACAAATATGGCCCCTTGAGTAAGACATTCAGTTCGGCGGAATTTGTAGAATTTCCAAGCTTTTTTAATACAGAAACCCATGTTGGTGAATGAGTTATTCGAGAATCATCTGAAAAATCATTAAAATGAATTATTTAATACATACATATATTACTTTCTTCTTCTGTTAAGTGTTTCGACATAACTAACCTGAAATCTTAAAATAATTGTAAATTGTACTCTCTAAAAGTAAATATATGCCATGATTGAAAGTTTTGAACGAACCAATGGATGTCAATATTGAAGTTAAAATATAACTACCAATGCTACAAGTCGATTGCCAAAATATAATCGCATCAACAAATGTTCTTGAAATAGAAGAAATTTATTAACGGATAAATTAAAAAATATAAGAAAAGTGATCAGTTTCGCGACTATCTTAAAGATATTGTTCTGTTTTAAAGATATTGTTCAGATAAATACTTCAATTAAATAAACCGAAATATGTTTTCTTACACCTACTTTGAAGTGTACTCATTTTGAAATTGCAATGGTCCAATAATTTCGTGAATAAGGCTTTCAATATCAGTGTTCTTTTCATGGGGTAACGTTTCAATAGCATTTAAAAGATCGACAACACAATTTCTAAAGGCTTGTGATCCCTCTGAGGTTTCCAATAATCTTTGATTTTTTGTTGTACATGATTTTAATAATTTTACTATTGTTTTGGTATATAAAAGTCTTTTTAACTGTTGTAAAGATTTTGAGCATTGCGTGGATTTGTAATTTGGCGCCATTTCTGAAGCCACTTGTAACAACCTGAAATTATGTAAGAAACTATAACACCCATCTGCTTTCCTAAATATTGAAAATACCTTAAAACGGCATAATCAGTCTCATTATATTCTGGTGGTATTTTTAATACCATTGCAGGTTCAACTGATAAAAGCAACCAATTAAAAACAATTTCAACTCCTTTATCATCTATTGAATGCCAAGAGTATTTCTCAATGCAATCTAATAAAATCTCACTAGTTTTCAGTTCATCATGTAAATGAGGTTCAAAACTTATTTTTGTGAAAAACGCAAATAACATTGGCAAACACTGTTCTTGTACACTCGATGGCCAAACATCGAAACATTCTTTTTTCCAATCGGACCATTGAATTCGAAGAAAAATATGCCCAACAAAAGCATGACATTCTGGGAGGTACTAAAAGGTGAAAAAAAGTTTTATTACTGTTTTTCAATTTGTGACACGCCTAGTCGACCAATAAAATTCTTTATAATTCGAAAAAAACAAAAGAAAAACAACACAAATAAAATACATTACCTCTTTCAAAATTTTCACAATCGTTTCAATATGATTTGGTTGCGGTTTGAATCTTTCCCATGGTAATTTACTAAGAGCTGAATGTACAGGATTTCTAATAAAAGATTCTATTTCATTTGTCGCGAAATGATATTGGTACCAACTATATACATGACCTAATATTGAATTGGAAACTAAATAGAAGAAAATTTTTTGTATATAAGTACTTTACGGAGAAGAAACACGGAATTATTACCTGGCAAACTACATAGTATATACATTAAACTATTTACAAATGATTGCAAAATTATTTGTGCTGATTCTACATGCAATTCACTCCATGGAGACATCGATTTACCGTTCCTTATAAATTGCTTAATCCAATTAGCAGTTGCTACATTTAAATCTTTTTCTCTATAGATAATGATCCAAGGTGAATATAAATCAATCAATGGAGCAAAAAGCCAATCACATACTGGAAATTTACGGAATATCAAAATGTATTTATTCAGAATTATTTTTCATTTGTAGTATTAGTATTATCTTAAATTTCGTTTGTTTAAAATTAAAGTAACTTACTTTGATCACCCAAAACACCTGGATACGAGCAAATTGCACATACAACTGATGTATGGCTTAAACAAGTGTACCATAAAGACAGTGGAAGACAATAATTTTTATGCTTCGGATATAGACCATGTAACCCATGTTGCAACCTTTCTTGCTGAAAATGTTTAGCGAATACTGCAAGTGTATCCGTGATACTTTTAAAATTAAATAGGTTTTGATTAGTAGAAAAATTAATAATTTGTTTTTGGATATTATCTAAATTGATTGGTTTTTCTTCTAAATTGATTGCTTCGCAACCAGATGTTCTCAGTAATAAAGAGTTCAATAAATCGATTAAAACTAATGACGAAATTTTTTGCTCCGATATTAAATTTAATACCATTTGCAAAACTTCACCATAATGTTCGGGAAAATCATGTTCAAATATATAAACCAAATGCCGACGAAATAAATCTTGTAGCAATGCAGTTTCAGACTGATTCCAATTCTCCAACCCCGTTGAAATTAATTGTAATAATCTGCTTATTTCTGATAATTTTGGCTTCTGTGTGCGAAACCAATTTGGTAAATCAAATTTCGACATTAACACAAATAAAACTTTATTATCACATCGCCGCATATGCGAATCAATTATAAATCCGTACATATTCAAAAAATATTCAGGTTTAATTCTGGATGGAATTAATAAATCTGATAATAATTCAAGTAATTCAGGTCGTTTTAGTGATATTTCTAAAATTTTAATGCCCTCTGATTCTTGATTATTACGAATAAAATTTCCCAATTCTCGTAGTGCATTAGAACATGTTTCATATATTGGCATTAATGTCTTTGGAATACTTTCATTTAAAAGGACATCATAGAAAAAATTAATGGCTACATTATCAACTGAAAGTGACTTTTGAATTTTTTGATCTTCTCCATCTGTTTGAGAATATATTAAATTTTGAATGGTATTTTCAATTTTTTGCATAACAAAAACTAAATCATCCACATTTTGATTTAAAATATCATTGATTATTTTTGAATGTTTTTCACGATTTTCATCTAATTTCCTTTGAATTGTTTCCATTTTTTGAGGTCGTTGCAATGTAATTTGAATTTTTGCTGGATTCTTACATGAAGAATTCGAAAAAATTGATGAACATGGTACTATTTTTTCTAAACTATATGTAATATTAGTGTGAAGCAGTTGAATTTGATCTTTGTAATTTCCATTTAATGAATTGACTTCTTTGAATCTTAAATCTAATTTCCTAAAAAAAAAAAATTTATATTTTAATAATAAATATAAGTATGAAATGTAGTAACCATTATGAGGATAATTCTGTTGATAATGCCGAACTCAATTGATCGATCGAAAAGCTTACATTAAAGTTGCGATTACAGATAAAAAAAAAAAGGGGTTACTTAATACTTCTTAGGAGGTTTAGTTGGTAAGTTATTTTTATAAGTAATCTTTTTATTAAATAGCAACTTACTTCGATACATCATTCAAAAACTTCATTTCCTTTCTTAATGTTGATAATGTGTCATTTGAAATTTCTGATGCTTTTAAATACTTTAGAAGTAATGGTTTCTTTTCAAACTCTGGTGGAGCTAATGGTTTATCATATGATTTTAAATGTTTTTTAATTCTTTCAATTGGTGTTGTTTTTGGATTAGATAAAATGTCAGCCATTTGACTTGGGTTAATTTTATGAAAACGAAAACATTTTTTCAACCATCTTGCCGCTGCTTCCTTTTGTTCTTGTCGAATATCCGGCAAAAAAAGAAACTCTTTCCAATGTGAATCGGCCTTATTGAGAATTAATTTCAGTTTCATTGCATTATATTGCGGTGGTAAATCAATATGTTGATCCTTGCTAATTTTATTCAAATTGGTCTCTTCGAGCCAAAGTAAATACGTTCTCATGATTTTCGAACACTCCGAATAAAAATGAACTAAGACTTCAGATTCTTGATGCTTTTTTGCTAAATTCAAAAAATGTTCTTCTGTTTGTTTAAATTTCGATTTTAGTTTTTTCATTAAACTTATATTATACTCATAAATTTTATCAGCAACACCGAAATTATCTTGAAACCTTCGGTTTTCTTCGTCTTCAACTCTCCACAAGTACAGAATAAAAAAGTTTTGCGCCAAAATTGGTATTAAAGGATGATCGAAATCCAAAATACTAATTAAATTAACATATTTGTAAACTACAAGACTACTGGGTACAATTGGATTTGAAAATCCTACTATTGTAGAAGCTTTTTTTAAAGCTGTATCGACTGATGAATTTATTAATTGTCTGAGAAATTCTGGCCATAATCTTAGTTCTTGAGTTTCAAACTCTAATTCTAAAAGAATTAATGCTAGCCAAGCACTACTTGTAGTAAAATTTGGAAAATTGCGATTTTGTCCGCTAGCACCTAGAAACATTTTAAGAGTAGATGATCGGTCAGATTTCCAATCATTACAATTTTCATAATATTCTTGGAAAAATCTTTTACAATGTTGCCATGAGTCAGGAAACTGGTAAGAAATTTTTAATATATTATCAATTATATCCACTACATTCATAGTTTGCCAATTTTGCACTGATGTTAAAATTTGTAACCATAAATTTATTAATGACGTTGGCGTTGGCAGACCGTAACTAAAATTGTAAACATTTTATTGAAATTTTTGAAAATAAAATCAGTAAAATAAATATATATAAAAAGTTATATGAAATAATGCATTTTAGAAATAAAAAATAATCGAAAAAAAAACGCTTACTCTGTATAATTTATAATTTGGGATTGAATCATGTCCGTAAATAATTCAAAAACTGGTCCTGGTGAATTTGTTCTTATTAAATCTTTTGCCATTTTTAAATAAGTTCTATCTGAATTAAGAATCGATTTTACAATCTCTTGAAACCTATAAATATTAAAATTCTAATTTTAAACATGTTTTAAACTTATAAATTTTAAAAATATTACGTTTCACTTTGCCGCAAACTATCCGAAGTTTCTAAAAATAATGGCACAATCAATTCAATACATCGTATAGTTATTAAATGCCGATAATCATTAAGCAGTAATTTCATCAAAAGAAAACCTAAAACAAAAAACAATAAATATTCAGGAATAATATAATGACTAATATTACAATTCAAATTACCTTTATGGCAAATAACAGGAATGGAATGTCCACAAAGGCTTACTAATAATGAAACATATATTGCTAGAGGGCGATTTTCTGCCACACCTTCAAATATTACAGAAAAATTCTCCAATTCTGGAATGAAATATAGACATTCTGTTGGATTGTTCATCATTTTTTTCATTATTTCAACACTTTGATCCATTTGATGTAGTTTAAGTATTGATACCATATTCCAACACCATGATGTGAATTGTTCTTTATTGCTTTGATATTCCATAAAATTTGATACTTGCCTTACGCTCTCGGAGATACCTGATAACCCAACAGTTTCCGGATTATGTTTATTTAAAGCTTGAGAAATTAAACAAGCCATTTGTACATGTATATTATGAGGCAAAAATAACCGATCATCAATATCGAATCCCCAATTCATATGGCCAATAATTACCCGAGCCAGTATGTTCTCAGTTGAATCATAATTGAAATTCAATAGCCAATAAGACAAAATTTCAAAGCTTTCAATATCAGTTTTCCAATTATGTAATGGAAGTGTTTTAAACAAATACAAGGCGTTCTCCGTTTCTTGAAAATTCATTCGTAAATTTTGTAATATAATTTCAGTCAAATCTGAGTATGTCAAAGTTAAATTCACTAGCATGTCACGAGCAATTTTATAACAAATTTCCCGAGTAGTTTTATTGACGAATCCAACCTGAAATATTAAAAAATAATAAACATTAACATTGCCCATCATAATTTAACTTTGGATAGTATTTTTCAACCTTTTCATTGATTACTGAGAATTTTTTTAATTTTAATGGAAGTCTCTTTCTTTATAGTGCACAAAATAAAACTTACATTAAATATATGTGAACCAATAATTTGAATCAAATCCCAATCTTTAGCTCGGTCTCTTTCATTAGCAATTTCATAAAATGTTTGAATTAAATAATATAAATCCTCTGCTGACAAATCAGTTACAGCTAATTGAAATTTATTCCAGAATCCAGATTCATTTAATTTATTTTTACAATCATTAACAGTCATCACTTGAACATCCTCGGGAAATCCAATATTCAAATAATAAAATAATTGCCAAATTGTTTCTGAATCCAACAAGGAAAATGGCAAAGATGAAAAATACTGCCAAGTTGCTAAGTTGGGTGTTTTGTAGATGTAACTACAAGCTTTTATTGTAAAAGAATTCAATTCAATAATAATTCTCTCACACATGTAAGGATCTTTGGAAGAATTTTTCCTCAAAAATAATTCATGAATATCGGATACATATTGAATTGTATGCCTTATAAGTCGGCCCAATCTCTTTGCAAATTGTTTATACCTTTCTTTGTTATAGGTTAGCAATCCTTCACCAAACAAATCAATTAAATTACTGTTGAAAGCAATTATTTTTATAAGTTGTTTTTCAGTTATGCCATCATTTTCGATAACATAATCATTGTCAGTTACTTTTTTGGCATTGATTATGGATCTGTAAAATATTTTTTTTTTCTTTTATTAAAACATTTTTATCATTGGAATCAAGCTAATGCCTTTTTTTGAAGAATATTAGTAAGCAAGGTTACGGACAAATTAATATGATATTAGTATAATAAGTTTAAAATTATTATTATCAAATTGAAGGTTTTATAAAAAATGAAATAAAACATAAAACAACCTGAAAATCATCTCCAGTGGAATCTGATTTAAAAATGCAATCAAATCATTTTCTCTCAATCCAGCGCATTCACCGCTCGCTGTATTTCCTTCCTCTCCATCCGAATCAACTAAAATCCAAATATCTTCTTTTACAGGATCAGATATTTCTTTGTGTGCCTAAAAATAAAATTCATTAATTTTCAAGATTTAACAATATTTAATCAATACAAAACTTTCTTTAATAAAAAAAATATTCAAATTTACAAACTCAATTATTTCTTGCTTTGAATTATAATTATTGTTGTTGTAAAAGGTTCGTGGTTTGTTCTAAAAAATTGATAAGAGCAACGTTTGAGCTGCAAAAAGGATATGTCTTACTTAGAGTATAATAAGTTTTTTTACTATTTGTGAAAAATTCTAAAAATGTGGCATATCGCATTCTGCAAATGCACGACTGAAATTAACTAAGGGAACCGATTTTAATATTTCGATTTAAGATGCTTATTTATTTATTTATATATGTTTTATTAAATTAAAGAGCTTGTATTTACCCTTGTCAATGCTTGTAAAAATTCGTTTCTTTTTTTTATGGGCAACAATAAAATATTTAAAATAGATATACAATGATTGATTTCCTCTGATTCTAATTTATTAAAATTATCATCTCGTGGAGGCGGAATTTGTAAAAACGATTTTGCCCAACTGGAAACACCACTTGGACATCTTAATATATGGAATAATAAAAACCAATGATCTTCACGAGTGGCAACTCTTAAATAAAGGCCAATTAATGTTGAAATCCATGCTTTTAAATCATTTGTAAAATCTTGATCTGGTGGTGGTTTCCTAAAACATGCGAATAAAATTGATATCGCTCTTCGCAAGTGATTCAAACTGTGTGAATTAGTGTTATCGTGGGCTAGTGAAATTGGTGAATTAGAAGTGATTTTAGAAAATGTTGAATATGAAAGAATTTCTCTAACAATTTGTTCAACCTAATAACCAAATAAAATTATTAAAATTAATATTTTTTCTAACGAAATATTTAAATATTACCTTAAATTTTGCAATTTCGGCATTTATATTATTAGTCGTGAATGAAAAACAAATTAATTCATAAAGTTTATTCAAATTTCCACTTAATAAATGTAAGATTCTTGAATTCAATTCAATTACTTCGTATGTTTCATAACCCCGTACCGTGACATTGTCTGCACATGTACCTTTAAAATTTACTGTTTTATTTTTTACTTCCCAAACGGTATTTTCCATTTTCGTTAGTTGTTCTTGAATTAATTCCATATCAGTTAGATTTACTCGAATTTTACTCCTGCATAATGCATATTGCTGCAACAGCAGGTACAACGGATCAGTTCCGAAATTTTGATTCAATGAATTAGTTAAAAATTCTATTTCAAATTTTTTAACCATTTCAATTTCGTGGCAACAGTATATTTCTTTTAATTGAGTCTTAGTGAATGGCAATAAATGTAATTTTGTTTGAACTTGTTGGCTAATATTTTCTGTTTTCTCTTCATTTACACGAATTTGACCCAAACTGGGATATTTCACATTGGAATTATTAAAAGTTCTTGAACTGGTGAATGTTGGTGCCGTTGGCTCTAAATTATGTGTCCATGGGTGCGGTGATCCTATTCGAATGTCTTGAATTCCTGTGGCAACTAATTCATCTCGTAAATTAGGAGTAGTTTCAACGTCTTTCGATTGTGCGCTGATTATATTTTTTATATTGTCATTTGGGGCTAAGTTGATATCAGAATTGGAAGACGTTGTAGGCTCCGCAACATTTGGTTGAAGTTGTTGTTTTTTAGATTGGGTAGAAATTTCATAATCCTCATCTTTATTTTCAGTGACATCCAATTTTATATTATTTTCAGTGTCATTAACATTATTCGATTCTTCTAAATTTAATTTATCCATTAATAATTTATTCTGTGAATCACTATTATCATCGATGTTGTAATTTACTTGTCCCTCGTTTTCTTGTTCAACAGTGTTCTGTGACTCGACTTCGACTGAAATATTTTCATCTTTTAAGGTCTCTGCTGTGTCCATTGATTGAAATTCAGCTGATACAAAGCAATCATGACTTACAATTTCGTCACATTTTGTTGTCGAAGTCATTGGAAAGTTAATTTCTTCAAAATCTGTTGTCGAATCAATATTACGAGTTTTAGTCTTTTTTTTCTAAAATAAAAAATGAAACGAATTGGTAGGTATATTTAATTTTATGTTTATTTAGCAAAACAAAAATTATACTTTAGTTTTTGGTTTCTCCATCGTAGCCATTTCAATTTATTTAATTTTCAGAAATATAAAATTTCTTTGTCCGTCGATTATATACGATATTTATAGTGCAGATGTCAATAGTCAATATATAATTTAATATATGATGAGTATACACATAATTTAAACAAAAAATAATTTTTATTATATTTATAAAAAAGATAACGATAAAAAAATAACTGAGAATTAGCAAACAATCAATCAACAGTCCAAGTCCAACAAAAATTATCTTTTTTATTTCGATATTGGTTGGGTATTGGTATTATGTATTTTGTTTTGATTTAATTTTTGTTTTTTTTCGTAGGATATTGTCGACCTAGGTTGGTATAGGTAGTTCTCCTATTCTTTTTATTACAGATAGTTTATTACAATTTTTAGTCTGTCTGTTTCTTTTTTTTTTTTAGTAATTTACTTTAGTCACTTTCACTTAGTGAATTCCCTTTGTTGTTTTTATACTATTTAAATTTAATATTTATTTTAATTTATCAATTTTCAAATGATTATTGTGTCATTTTATTTTTGACATTTATGCCAGAGATAAACTTAATGTCTTGGACAAACTACTCCCGATAAACATATTCAAGAGGAGAAAAACATGTTTTGAAAATCAACCGTACGGATATGCATGCGCGTCAGTTGCGTTGAGTGTATATTAGGTTTTATTTAAAAAATGAATTTGTCAATGTCAAAAATCGCGAAACCAGCGCACATTAACGCCGACTTATTATTGGCCTGGTGAAATATCACTAAAAATCACTTAACCAATTGCGAGAACATACTTTTATTTTGTATTTTTGTTAAAATACATATGTATATGAATTTATACTCAAGGTGATAAAGGGGTGCAGTGCCATTGATTTTATAAAGGAAAGTGACATACCTAAATTTAATTTTCTTTATGTCGACTTGAATTTGACCGTGATTTGCTTTATGTCACTTTATTTTATATCACGTAAGTGATAAGCTCAACTCGTTGAACGTCGTAAAACTAAGTAGACAAATTTGTACTTTTTGCGGCGCACTATGACGAAGGTGAACGCCCCCTGCTTACGTCGAGCTTATCTCAGGGTTTATTCTGAATTGAATTTTATCGTCATCAGATTCAGAGAGTTCTTCAGAACATTGAATGTTCATAGGCAGAACAAACAGAAAAGAGATACATCATAGATCATACATCAAATCAGAATAACAAGACAATAGAACAGAGGAGATAAAATTAGAAGAAAAGTTTATTTTTAATTGGTTTCAAATATCTAATCGAATATAGTGATTCTAGTGAGTGATACTGATAGTGAAGTGAATATCTTAAGGAATTGGAAAACAGATTTTTAACTATAAGTTATTAAATTTAAGGTAAATCTAAAGGCTACACCTATGTATCTACCTACGTAGATACTACTCAGAGATTTAGTCTAAATCATTTGAAAAACAATAATTTTGATTATTTTGTACAATATTTTTTCTATTAAATAAACATGAAATTCAGTTTAGGGTATCATAGGGAAAAGTTAGGTACCTACCTATCTTATCTATTTTAAATACATAAGTAAATGTAGTTTTAATTTACTTAGGTTGGTTTGATATTGCTAAGTACCTACCTAGATATCTTCATTCCAAAATGTCTTAAAGTCAATTTATTTTTATGAATTTCATTCTAGAAGTTACATACTTACCAGTCATAAAATTAAAAAGAAATGACTATTTACAATCTATATATATTTGATAAATATGGAGTATTATTGTACTACGGAGAATGGAATCGTTTGAAGAAGTCTGGGATTACACAAGAAGAGGTGAGCAACACTATGTAATTAAATAAAAGTAGTTAGGTATACCTAGGACCTACAAACAAATACCTACCTAATATCATAGATTAAGAATACACAATGAAGCTAACAATCTTTCTGTATTCTTAATCTATGCTAATATGGAAGACGTTCATATGTCTCATTACCAATTCTGTAGATTCCGTTGAAAAAATAAATGTAGAGTTTTGTATAGGAAAATATTTGTCGCAACGAGACTTTTTGAGTTTTTTTTTTTAAAAACGAATAAAAGTTTTATTTTTCATAAAAAACAAATTCTAATTAGAAAACGCTTTTCTCTTTTCTAGAGAAATAATTTTTTTGGAATTAAAAACGTTTTGATTTTAATAGACTGACCATTCCATTTAGGCAGGTATTTCAATTCTAATCAATTTACAATTTTAAAGTATTTAAAACATATTTTTTTTCTTGACTAACTGATTTGATACTATGCACTCTTTAAAATAAGTGTTAATACTATCCAATTATTGATAGATTTTGTACAACATTTATTTATTTATTCGTAGTTCAGAACGAACTCAATATAACATATGACTATGCATATAGGTACAACATAATTTTACAAAATAGTAATTGATTCTAGATCAGCGGTCGGCAAACTATGACCCGTGGGTCACGGGGTGACCCAAAGCATCATTTCATGTTACCCGCTTCGAAATTTTGAAGTAGTTCCCAAATCAATGAATATAGTTTTTCCTTACAGCAATTGCATATAAAAATTTTTTGTTTACAACAATTGCATATAAAATAGAAAGTTTTCCCAGCAATTGTTTTTGTAAGCCTTAGATAATAAATAAATTAACTATTTGATTTAACTATTTTTTTTTAAATTGCTTTCACATAAACCACTGACCCACAATAAGTTTAAAAAAATCTCATCTTCGGCGAATTTTACCCACGACCAAAAAAGTTTGCCGACCGCTGTTCTAGATTATACTACATTAATCAAAAAAAATTAATATTATTCAAAAATATCGCATGCAGATCACTTGCTACGCTTAGTCAGTTAAGAATAATATAAATAAATAAAAATGAATTAGAAATGTATTCTTTATTACTTGAATAAACGAACAATATCCCCAAATAAAAATAAAAAAAAGTTTAAACATATCAATTGCATCCTGATTAAGGGTTAGTGCATTAAAAACAAAGTTTTCAATTATCTCGAGTTCTTGTAATAATTTTTGATTATGAAAATCTTTTTCAAACAAATATTTTAGGAAGCTAAATTAATGTACGGAATGTTGTTTTCAATAAAATCATTTGTAAATAAAATGTCACCGCATGATGTGAGAGATTCATCATTTCTTCATTACAAAACAAACAAGTATGCCTTGCATTTTTTGGAAACACCATCTGGTTTGAAGTGAGTAAGCGAATTGAATTTTGAAAATTTTAAAAATTTGAATAAATTTTTATTTTAAGATTTGTAATTAATACTGACACTGCATCTATGAATGTTAAAGAATTACTCCAGCAATTATATGGAAGAATTTGGATTGAGTACGTTGTTCGAGATCCATTGTGGCAACATGGAACACCTGTTACTTCAGATTTATTTAAACAGAAAGTTGATGATTTTATTAAGCAATCAACGATATATGGAATTAGAAACATTTGATATGATCATTATTAAATGTGATATTAAATTAAATTTTTGATTTCTGATCATGTTAGTACATCGCGATTAAGAATTGATTAATCATTTTAATTAATTATTTTTTTTCTAATTATGTTTTTTTTACATTGTCAAAAGCTTGAAAACATAAAACATTTAAGCTTTAAACATTAAATAAACAATATGAAATACTAGTATGTATATAAGTGAGTTTTACGATGCATGTTTCTAGTACTGAAGTTTCTTTTGAGTAAAATAGTCAAATAGGTAGTTGATCTTATTTAGACTACCGGTATCGTATATGTGGGGAAGAAAAAAATAATTTTGTTCTTCAATAAATTTATAAATAAATTTTTTTAGGAAATGAGTTGCAAAATTAAGCATCGAAATATTCATATTCATTCTAATAATAACTGCTTTATGTATTTCATGATTATAGTATTAGCATTTATAATGGATCTCAAGAAAAAATTTGAAGTCAATTTTTTTTGAATAAAGCTTCTTAAACAACTTCAAAGGTATAAAAGTTTTATTAGTGTCATTTTTATAACAATTCCCAATCCTAGGATTAATGAATTAAAACTTTATAAATATAAAATAATTACGGATCATGATAAACTGCGGTTGTACCTCTATTTTACACATTTTTTTTTTTTTTATAAAATCCTTACTTTCAAAATCTTTATTTACAAAATCCTCAGTGACAAAATATTTAATATTTAAGCAAAGTAAATATATTTAAATATTAAAATCTTGTATTCTCTTAATTTTTAAGCTTAGATAATCACTGAACATTTCGCTTTTATTATTTGTCCTTAATCAAATATTTTCCGGTTATTTAATAAATTCCAAAATGTGGTTATTATATGGTCGACTGACAGCTTTGAAAAATTTCTTTAGAAAAAGTGTAACTCTTAAGTATTAAATACACACGACAATAACATTCTTTCGACAAAGAGGTACGTATCATTAAAAATTTTGTGTTTATGTGTATATAATCAATTAAAATCCCTGACAAGACATATAAGAAACAATTTTTATGTATTTTCAATTAAATAAAACTTATACATTATATATAATATAATGAAATAAAATATGTTTTATTTTTTTATTTTGTGCTGAAATTTATAATTAAAAATTGCATCGTATTACCTCGAATTTTTTTTTTCGATTTTGTAATTTTCGAAAAGTAATTATATTGGTACTTAAAGATATATGCGCTTAAAAATTTTGTAACAAGACAAAAAAAAAATTAAGAATTTTCTTATCTAAAGATTTTGACAATAACCTGAGATACTTTGTCATATAAACTTTTATTTAACTTTGATTCTTGTTTGTCGGGGACAAATGAACACCTTCCGGATATGGGATGTTTGCTGAAATTTTGAACATAGAGAAATTTCTATTACTTTCATTTTTATTATTTTCTACTTTTTAGCCCAATAAATAAGTTTGCTTTAAATTTTTTGATTTTATGTTTTTATTTCGGTTTCGATATACATATGTACATTTTCATGTACATAATATTATAAGTAAAACGAAATCTTTTTTGTAATTTTTTTTTTTTAATTATTTATTTTAAGTTGCGTTTTTATAAAATTTTGCATTACAAATTAAAATCCAATGGTACATGGAAAGTCAGAATGCTCGTTGTAGATTCTGTTATAAATTTCCAAATAAGCGCTTTCATATAAAACAAAACATAAAAGGTTTGCCTTTAGTATTTTAATACTAATATTTCATAGAAACTGCAATATTTATATTTGTTATTATTATAGGGTTTTAATATTTTATTTATAATTTACAAATTTATTAACTGAAATTAAAAGAAAATAATTAATCATAATAATAATTCTGTTGTTATAATTTTTTCTTCAACAGGGATCTCTTACCAAAAACAATAAATTATTTACAAATTATTTAGGCTATGATTTTGTCCTTCGGCCACCAATTGGAATTACTGTTAAAACTAATAATAAGAAATGTAATTGAAATTTTAATTCTGTAATATATGACGTAACCAGTGGTAATATTTTGGCGGTTCGGTGCTGTCGTAACACATCGCTTCTTAAAATTTAAAAAAAATAGTATAACTTAATCATATTAAATAATTTCATACAATTTTTCAGTAAACGACTTTGAACTTTGTACAGATGACACAGATACGCTGAAGTTACAAATACACCAAATAGTATTATTAGAGCTTAAATAATTTTGTATTTATCTATTATTAAATCCGACCGCCGAAGAAACTGAAAGAAGATTCAACAGAATGAATATGAGGTTATTCAGTTTGGTAAAGTTTATTCCTGATGGCATCATATTTGAAGTGTGACTCTGCTGAACCTTAAGAACTTCGAGTTTCAATTTATAGAGCAAATATGTTTTTTAAGTAGGTCCAGATTGTTAAAAAATTTCAAATATCACCACTGGACGTAATGGTAATGATATTCTACATTTTAGTTAGATTTATGTGAAAAAGTGTATAAAAGAATATTTGTAGCATGATTAAATTATTTATTTTATTTTGATTTTTACTCTTAAAAATATCAAAACTTCTCTTAGAATTGTTTTTTTTTTTTATTTTTGGTGATATTATTGTATTAATGTTTTTGATAACTGAATATCGAACATATAATAATAATACATATATCGCCCACAATGAATAGGTGTAACAAAAGTAAAAAGAAAAATTTCTGCTGATACACATTAGTTTTATTATTTTAATTAAAAATATTGATTTTTTTTTTTTTTTAATATATTTTTACAATTTTCCAATTTCTATTTATGTTATTTTTTTTTTATACTTTTAATATGTTTATGTTTACTTTATACAGAGATACAGTTATAAATTTTGAATTGTAAAATTAGTTTTTTTTTTTTTTTTCTTCATTATTTTTAATTTATTGACAAAAATAATTTTGTGTTAAGAAAATTATATAAATTTTTTTTGTTGAAATAATTAATTAATTAATTAAAAAAAAAAAAAAAAAAAACATTTCTCTTAAGATTAAAAACTAGTTTTTAGAACAATTTTTTAAAGTTTTTGTAATTTTACATATCAATATTTTTTTTAAAATTTTTAATTCTATTTTAAAAATTGAATTCATATTATGCCTAGTTTTAGTTTCACTTTTTCATTAATATTTTTTTTTTTTATCTTAATTTTGTTTGTTTTTTTTTTTTTTTTTTTTTTTATACATCCAAAATACAAATAAATTTTATTTTGTTTTTGATATTTTATTATTAATTATGATTTATGTATAATTTTAAATTTTATTTTAAATTTTTTCTAAAAAAAAAAAATCGGTATTTACTTTGTTAGATAACACTTATATTTTAAAAAATATATTTTTAATTTGTTATTTAGAAGTTATTGCGTCTTTAAAAACAATTAATGCTCATTTACAATTATTATGGGCTCAAATGCAAAAATTCTGACACCGTTGTTTAGGTACATATATAAAATAAATGTCTCAGAACCGTATATGTATGAAAAAGAAATCATAATAATATATATGCAGAAAGATATCTACTTCTTATTTTTTTTTAAATAGTCTTCTTTCAAGTTGAACCCTAAACTCAAATATTCTTCTTTTTTTTTTTTTTTAAGTTATGCAGTCACAGTCCAAATTCTATTACTAAAGCCTTCAACAAATTTTGGTTGCAATTGTTTTTGAAAGATATTAGATATAGAATCGAACAGAAATTTGAATTAATTGTTAGCGAAACACAGTTAAGAAGCTTTATTTCCTTGGTTTAGCTCTTCACGGAATTAAATTCGTCGCTTCCTCACTTCTTAAGTACATTTTCAATATAAAATAAATTTGTTATACCAAAAATATGCCATTAAATTTATTAACAATCAAAGAGTCCTTTATTGCAAATTAAAATCAATTAGAGAAGTGTTACAAAATTATTTCTTTTAAAAATTCTTAATATAAATTCTAAAAAATAATAGTTAAAATTTTTTATTTATCGTACTTAAAATATATGAGGATTGCTAAAATATTTAAAGAATTTTTTTTTTTCTTAAAGTTCTGAAAAAAAAATTAATCTTGAAAATAAAATCAAAATAAATAATATTTTAGTTCGCGAAAACAATTTTTTTTTTGATGAAAAAAAAAAAAAACAAAACTAAATGGACAAGCAGATAATTTTCCTTTAACCATGTACTGACAGTAGAGACAGTAGATTAATTACAAATTTAATTACGTTTTTAATTTGAATAGTAAATTTTGATTTTTATGATATTTTTAATTCATAATTTTTTTCTTTCTCCCATTGACAAAATATAACAATTCTGCCGCGTCTGAAATTTATTCAAATTATTTCATGAAAAAAAAAAAAAATTATAGCTTTTGAATGAAGCTAAGATGTTCCTTTAGTATTACCAAAAATGTAATTAATTCAGGCATTCGCATATGAGTAGTTGAACAAAGATGATATTAAAAAAAAAGTTTTATTTTGTATCTTAATACTAATAATTATACTAATTTAAGTTTTTTATATAAAAATGAGTAAATCTGTTTACTTCTTAATATAACTATATTATAATTTTTTTTTTAAACATTTTAATTTATCATAAATTTGTTAAGTTTGTTTTAATTTTTGAAAAATATTTGAAAAACATTTTATTCAATGTTTTGTATCTGACGCGAAATACTTAGGAAGCTTTTGAAGAATTTTTTAATGTTGCATGAAATTTATAATTTAGATTTTAAACAATTTTTAAGTAGTTAACGTAAATTGATTTTTTAAACCAAAACATTGATAAAACGACTAAAAATCAAAATTCTAAGAAAATTTCTCATTTCCATTATTAATTTTAGACCCAAACAAAAATTCGAAAAACAAAGACATTATTTTATTTTTAAAATATCCAATATATCAAACTGCCAAATTTTTATACGAATCAAAGAGATGAAGGCGTGACTATAAGGGGTGTTATGAAATTTTAAATTATATTTAAATTAGAAAAAATATTATTGCTGATATCTCAATATTTTTCAAAAATTGAAATGCAAACAGTTCTTTCCCCATTTTGTTTTAAATTTTCTTTATAAGAAATTTTTTTCGGGGTTTATAATAAAAAAAAAACTATTTCTCATGATAATTTGTTTCATTTTTCATATTCTAAATTTATACTCATAAAAAATGTTCTTTTTTAAACAAAAATCTTAATGAAATAAAAAATTAAACACAATATTATTTAGGATTTCTGCCATCATTAATAGTTTGCTGCTGACCTCTCATTCGAATAGAAGGTCTTCTTTCAGGTGTATCATATGGTTGTCTAGATGAATTCGTAGTTGCACCACCAGCACCACCTGCTAAATTATCATCCAATCCAGAATTATTTATCAAACCAACACCGGCAACCCCACCGGTTGAACTTGTCTGAAAGTAAAAAAAAAATAATTGCTTAGTTTTTCTATGTCGAAGAGAAGAAAATAAAAAATACAATAAGGAAGGAGGAAGTTTGTAAATTAATTTTTATGGAAAAACTGTTTTAAAGCTCAAAATTTTTACCTAGAAATACATTTTTTTTTCTCAGTTTTTTTAAGAGAAAGAAAACACAAAAACCGAATATCTCTAATAGAAATGATTAATGTATTTAAATTAAATAATTGATTATATAAATAGTAAATTTTAATGAATAAATAAATAAATCAAAAATATAGTAACTCAATCATTTAGATTGTTATAAAATTTAACTATAGTGAATTATTTATTTTAAAATTATTTGTCTATGAAACTTACCAGTTGTTTACTCGCACTCGCAACTCCTGCATTATTACTACCATCGACTAAATCACCACCACCATCTGGTTGTTGTTGCTGTTGTTGTGAATTTCTTGATCCTCCGAATTTTAATAAATTCCAATCAAACACATAATCGTAAGTAAATCCCAAACGATGAAATAAGTTACGAAATGATTTGCGTAAGTAACAATAATCAGGACGTTGTTCAAAATGCAGTTGGCGGCAGTAATTTAAATAATTAGCAAATTCGCTTGGAAAGCCTTTACATAATGCTAAAATTGGGGTTGAAAGTTTTTTTTCCGAAATTCGTTCATATTTTTGGCGTTTGTTAGCAGCTTTTAAACCTTGCCATGGTAATGTGCCCAAATTGAAATACATTAAAACATAACCTAATGATTCCAAATCGTCACGTCTGGATTGTTCAATACCTAAATGTGTATTAATTGATGCATAACGTGCAGTTCCAGTTAAATTTTTATTTTCTCTATATGGGATATGACGTAATGATCGAGCATCACGAAATTTTTTAGCCAAGCCAAAATCTATAATATAAACTAGATTGCCCTTCTTCCCCAGGCCCATTAAAAAATTATCTGGCTTTATATCACGATGAATAAAATCACGTGAATGAATGAAATCAATTCTTGATATCATTTGATCAGCTAATAGTAGAACAGTTTTTAACGAAAAACGCCGTGAACAAAAATTAAAAAGATCTTCCAATGATGGTCCTAACAATTCCATTACCATAACATTATAATCACCTTCAGAACCGCACCATATAATACGCGGTATACCAATGCCGCCTTGCATCATTTTATAAAATTTCGATTCAATATGCAATTGCGGATGTTTAGTGCGAATACATTCTAGTTTAATAGCAACTTCTTCTCCAGTATTTATTGTTGTGCCTAAATAGATATCACCGAAAGAGCCGGAACCAATTTTTCTCCCCAAACGATATTTATTTCCAACTCTAAGTTCCATTTTGTTATGAAATTTGTCGAAAAATTTTTATTTATTTTTTAACTATTTGTGACTAAGTTTTTTGTTTTTTTTTTTATTATTACTAAAATTAAATTATTAATTTTTAAATTCAGAAAATTTTAAAGGTGGCCTTATGTACAATTTTTTTAGTTTCGTTATATAAATTTCTTAACTATAAATAGATAATATTATATAACTTCAGTCAAAATTTTTTATTAATTATAAATTATTTTATAATGAAACTTTTTAATGTTGATTAATGGTGATTTAATGTTGGCGACGATGTCTATTAAGCTTTTGAGTTGGCTGAGTTGTTTTATTTATGCAAAAATCTAAAAATAAATAAAACTTTAAATTAAAAAAAAATTAATTAGAGTTTAAGTTAAAATTATTATAATTATTTTTGTAAAATTAAATCAAATTATTTTTCTTGATAAAATTCTGTCTAGTTCTTATGTTACGAGTAGGATTCATAAAATAAAGCTAAAAACAATTTTTAAACTCAATCTCAATAACAATTTTAAAATCTATCCCACTTATTATCAAACTGACTGTGCAAAATTCTATTCGTCATTTTATTCTAGTGAAAATAGGTATACATGTAAGTTACCGAATTACATCAAAATAAAAGTAGAGAGTAGTACATCTAAGTACAGCTAAAAAAATCGTAAATTTAAACATGTTGAAAGGCCGGAATATTTGGGTTAAGTTAAGGAAGGCATTTATTTTGAAAAGGCTTTTATGAAAATAAATTAAAAAAAAAAAAACATATTTTTAGTTAAAAGTTGCTTACTTATATATTTCTGTTTCTCATAACTATTTTTATTGTTTTTAGTTTATTATTTTATTAATGTTCTTGGAAACATAATGAGCATCTTTTCAAACGGCTTGAGAATAACATTAAAAATTTAAATCTGTCCATTATTCCATTTAATTAAATAAATAATAATAAACAAGATAATAAACAATGTTCACACCATACTCAGAGAGTATAATAATTAAAAATAATAAAAATAAATATTTTTATGAAAATTTTTACCTTACAAATTTTGTTTATATTTTCCACAAAAAAGTATTAATCAGTTCCTATTTTGATTTGATTGAAATTATTTTTTTTTTTTTTTAAGTTAACTGTTGTGAATTTTTTTTTTGCCGAATCTTTTTTCTAAAAATAAAAATTGATTGGACTTTTGCTAAATGAAAAAATTTAGCGTAAAATTAATTACCGACTGTCAATTTTTTTTTTTCTTTGTTACTCCTTCAAAATCAGATACAAGTTTTAATGTATGCCCTTCTTTTCCAATTGTGTGATTTAGAATTTAGTTATTTTGTATTTCCTAAAAAAAAAAATAATAAAAAAAAATAGATTAATTTTTATTAAGGTAGGTAGCCAGTTGTTGAAAATAAAAATTATAACTAGAAAATCTTTTCTGCATCATACATAAGTAAGAATATTTATTTGCATTTAAATAGGGTGCGTGAAATTATCAAGTGTCCATGGAAAGGTGAAATAACACAAAATTGCGTTTCAAATTAAATTAGAATAATGCTGGGCACTGATATTTTGTCCAAAAATAAATATGTCCAAAAATAAATAAATAATTTTTGTAGATATTACAAAAATAAGATCGAACGTTTTACGGAAATCCTAATAACAAATTCCATTTTTTAGGAACCTAGATTAATAAATAGATTAGGTACCTGGATTAATAAATATATTAGGTGAATTAGAAGTTTATTAGTATTTCGTATAATTTATAATACAATAATAATAATAACAAATTAACAAATTATTTACATTAAATTTAATGATGTTCTAGTTTCACTCGAATAGGATTTTCGTAAGATCTCATAATAATTTCTCATAATTTGAAGTCATAATAAAAATGGTTTCAATATTACAAATTAGATTAGGTAGATACGAGGGTAGGTACTAACCTAGGTGGTAGATACCTACCTAATATTCATATCAAAAGCGATCATTTTTTATTATTACACCTGCACGAATTTGAATTTATTAACCCGATTGTCCCCGTCTTTTTCAGCAAAAAAAAAAAATTTATCAAAAAACTCTTGATGGGATTGTTTTTATATTACTCAGAGGAAGGACATAATCATACATATATTATTAATTAAAGCCTAATTTATGAATTTTTCTATAGTTTAGAGTAGTATTCAGTTATAATTTGTGCCAAAATTAATTGCCTACACATTCCTTTGTGACGAATCGCTGACGAAAACTTTTCAAAATAAACGTGTCAAATTTTAAATGAAATTTTCTAGAAAAATTTTTCTTTCTTAATGTTTTGTCAGGTTAATTCGTTAAGTTAAATAAGTGAAGTCAAATAATTAGGTAGGTACCTACCTAGTTAAGGTAGGTAGGTATAATATACCTATAGTTTTGATTGATAAGTAATTCAAATGGCACTTGGATCTTATGTCAAATATAAAGTATAGGAGCCTAAGTAGCTAAGTAGTTAATTGCGGATTGGGTTTAAGTTCATCTATGAAACACATACGAAATTCATTCAATTTCCGAATCAGATGTATGTAAAGAAGTGGGCCTAAGCAGGTATAGATTTCCCTATATTTTTGTGTTCGACGACCACTAAGCAACGTTGCATTGCAAATAGGTACCTACCTACCTACTACCAATAATTATGTAGGCTCGTTTTATTAATTTCACCACCACACGAGAAAAAATAAAAATAAAAATGCTAATTATTCGAATTTCTCCGCATAAAATATTCTTAGTTCTTTATTTTTAAAAGCCTCAATAGAGACAGACGCTTTTTAAAATTAACTGAAAGCGCCAGCGGCAGTCTGACTGAAGGTGAGAAATTTTTTAAAACATAATTTTTTTCTTTCAAAAAATGTGAAGAAGTCGAACCAAAAAAAAAAAAACCTTAATTTCAGTAAAAGGAACAAAATGTCACTCACACTATGACGATTCCGAAATATTCATTTTCATTTTCCAACAAACGCCATTTTTTTAAAACAAATATTCGTTTTATTCTCTTCTCTTTTTATAATTTTTGCTTTATTTTGAAAAAAAAAATAAAAATAAAAATAAAAAAATTTTTAAGCTAAATATTTTATTAAAAATTGTTTCAATTTATTTCTAAAATTGAATAAATTTTTAATAAATTAAATTAATTTATTTATTTTAAATTTTTTTTTACTTTTACTTTTTTAATGAATTTTTTTCTCTAATGAAAATTTTTTTTGATGTTTCGTCACAGAAAAAAAAAAACACACTTTTTTTGTTAACAAGAAAGTTTTTTATAAATTAAGTATTTCATTAAATTTCTCATTTTTCTTTATTTATTAGTTATTTTATTTTAGAAATTAACTAAATTCTATTAATTATTTTATTTATAAAATAAATTTCTTTTAGTTTCTTAATTTTATTTCTATAATTTTAATTTTGTTAAAAGTTTTTAGTAAAAAAAAAAATTTTTTTCCTCCTCGTCGAGAAAATGAAAAAAAGTTCGACATTTGTAATTTTTTTGGGGTTGCCAGTAGTATATTATTATTTTAATTTTTCTAAAGTACATTTTACGTCATATTTTTAAAAACATTTTTTTTTACGCAATTCACGTCAATTCACACATTGCAGTCACGTCAAGTCACCGGCACGTCATTTCAGTCAAAAAAAAATTCGTTCCTTGTAATTTAAATGAACTGTCTACATAATTTAAATGCCGTTACGTCACCGAACCATCATTCGTCTCACTATCAATGAGCCGCCAAAATTAAATTACTTTCCGACGATATTTTTTTTTTTTTTTGACTAACGGCATTTTTGAAATTAAAAGCAAAAAAAACAAAACAAAGTTTTTATTTTTTATCTAAAAAATGGTGTCGGAACGGTGACGTGACTGAAGTGTGTAGACACAGGCCAAGATTTTGACTGATACTTGACGGTGACGGAACTTTGACGTGACTTATATGTGTGAATCCACCTTAATAGTTTGAATTTGGTTTTTATATTAGTTATTTATTTATATCTCCTTTATGGAAATATTATAAAAGATGTGAGAAAAATTATTAAAATTAGATATTTTCCTGTCTAACATTATCATTGAATCGTGTAAAAAAGTACAAACATTTTAAAAAAAAAATGTATACATTATGTGAGGTACATAATTATTACCTTTCATATCGCTGTCGACAACACTAAACATCTGTGGTGGTCGTGTGCTGATTTATGTTTTACCTTCAATGTAAATTTCAGTTCACGGTTCATTTTATCGATTTCGAAAAAAAAGCGGGAATTTAAAACTTGAATTTGTTTTTTCCTTCTTTTGTTTCGTTTGTATTATAGGTACATATTTGTATAATATTTCTTTTTTTTTTTAACAAAGTATTTTTTTTTAGTTATTTATTAAAGAAATGTAAAAATAAAAAATCTTACAGAGTTTTTTTCTCACCCTCTTGCTCTAATAAATATTTTTTATTATTATTATTAATATTAATATTAATATTAATTTAAGTTGTAAAGGCAAATCCTGTAGCTCTTAAGTAATAATTGATTGTAAGGTATTAAATAAGCTAAAATGTAATCATGGTGAATAAAGAAAAATATAAACTTAAAGTTATTAAAGAAATTACAACTGAACTACAGTTTTCTAGTATGCGTAATGCCTTGGACAAACTGAACTCGACAAACATGTTCTTGAGCACAAAAACATGTTATTAAAATCGACCGAACAGACTACCTTAACGTGTTTTACAAAACAGATAAACATCTGTTTTTTTTTCTCAAGTTTAAAAACAAAAGTAAACAATACAATCACCTACAAATTCAATTCAAATTCAAAATAAAAAACAATAACAAACTTTTTTTTCATTTGTTTACAAATAAATACAACATAAAATTGTCAAAGTCAACGTCAAAAATGATACCCCAGTGAACATTAATGCCTTCCACATATTGCCTCACGAAATATTTGTAAAAATTACTCAACCCATCCTTTAATAACAACATGTTTTCGCAAGAACATGTTCTTGTTCTTGTTTTTATTACTATGGGAAAACTACTTCAAAAACATAAAATTAACATGTTCTTGATCAAGAACATGTTAATCGTGTCAGTTTGTCCAAGGCATAACCCTAAATTGATTGTGATACAGATTTTGTTTGTTTCGAGTTTTTTATTTGAATCATAGATTGTTATGATTGTTTTAATATTAATTAATTATATGTAAATAAATAACTTAGGATGAAAAAAACAATAATGAGAAACGTAGTCATTACTCAGGACGAAGGTGATCATCAACGATTTGCAGCTCTTTTTACTGAATTCAAAGAAAATCTTCAGAATGCGTACAACAACTATGTACATAACATGGGTGTTGATTTGATATCCAATCCCCGGAAATTTTGGCAATTTGTAAATATAAAAAAGAAAAATGATGGGTTCCCCACATCATTGCAATATAATGATAAGAGCTCACAAAGCTCGTATGACATCGCAAATTACTTTTCTGATTTTTTTTCAAAAAGTTATTCTGTGAACTCGAGTTTTCAGGTAGATTGTAGTTATTTCCAGTATTTAGAATCCTTTCCAAAAACGTCTTTTTCCGCAATTCACTTTGACTCTGATGAAGTTAGATTAGAACTTGAGTCCCTGAATAAAGATTGTAGGCCGGGCCCAGATGGAGTCCCTGCACTGGTGTTAAAGATGTGTAGTGCTCCATTGTGTGGAATTGTGGCCATTCTCTTTGATTATTCAATTAGGCTTGCACAGTTAACCGAGATCTGGAAATCCACGTTTATTAGACCAATATACAAAAGTGGAAATAAGTCTGATGTCTGTAATTACAGGCCTATAGCTAAACTCTCAGTTATTCCAAAGATGTTTGAAAAAATGGTGTTTAAACATTTATATTTCCATTGTAAACCATTTTTAGACGAATTTCAGCACGGCTTTATTAAGGACAGATCTACTACCACAAGTCTCGTGGAACTTATAAGTCAATCTTATGCTAATATGGAGAGCGGATGTCAAACAGATGTTATTTACACAGACTTCAGTAAAGCATTTGATGTCCTCTCCCATGAACTTATTATATTCAAATTACACGCATTAGGTTTCCCTTCTCCATTTACTCAGTGGATCTCTTCTTATTTGCGGGATAGGAAATATTTTGTTCAATTCCGTTCTGTAGTATCAAAAGAATTCGTTGCGTTGTCGGGAGTCCCACAAGGTAGCCATCTTGGACCATTGTTGTTTGTTATTACGGTTAATGACGTTGTCAGAATCATTAAGCGTAGCACCATCAATGCATATGCTGATGACATGAAGTTATACAGACCAGTTAGGGATTCTATGGATTGTACTCTTCTTCAGATAGACATTGACAACTTTTACGAATGGTGTATTAAGAATAACTTAATTATTAACCCAACAAAATGCCAATTTATTACATTTACTCGAAAATTGAATCCAATTCAATCTCTTTATAGAATTGGTGGCACTATTGTTCATAAAAGTGAAGTAGTAAAGGATTTTTGAGTGTTATGCGATGCAAAGCTGAATTTCCAATCTCATATTAATTCCATTGTAAATAGAGGAAAGCATCGTATAAATGCTTGTAGGGCTAGTTTTGATCTTCATCTCAATAAAAACTCTTTAAAAAAATTGCTTTATGAGGTTTAGATTTGGTTGCTGCCGGCTGGATTCAGGTGGTGTAGGTTAATGATTGTGAAGGTAAAGAGAAAATTGAAGTGAAACAGGAACATAAATTAAAGTCGAGCTTGTAGATTGCTATTATTTTTATTACTGTATATTTGATTTGCAGTATTACATTGTAATGATGGTATTGTATTTATTGTTTTGTAATTTTTATATTGTGTTGCTTTTAGTGCTAAATTAGCTTTGTTGCTTATTGCTTGTATATTAGTAAAGTGATTTTTGCTGCTTACTGCTTTGTATATTTAAAAAAGAGATTATTGTATATTTATTTATATTTTGTATTTTGAATTGAAATGAGCTTGATCTAAGCTAACTAAATAAATAAATAAATAAATAAATAAGTAGTCATATATGTAAATTTAAACCGTTCTTCTAATGTTTATCACCATAGTTTCGGACCTTAATGGAATGACGACACCGCTATTATATGTTCAGTTCATAATCACCGTTCTCTAGAAAGCCAAAATATCTCATTTGTGTAGTTTTATTGACAGTCATTTACCGCTATATTAACTTTATAATAGTCATTTACAGCTTTTTCTTTCATTGAAAATTTGTAATTGAAATTGTTGAACGTACATCTATTAACCTTGTGCCTACATAAACTATTTAATTTCACGAAGAATTAAAAATATTAATTAAATTATTTTCCTTATTTTTTAGTTCAAAATTAAATTATCTTAGGTACCTACTATCTTATCGTGTGAAAAATTTCTCAACAAAATCTAATGGTGTTATGTTATAGAAAATTATAAAAAAAAATGCAATGAAAAATTCAAGTGAAAAATTTATGTCATGTAATTTAAATTTTAGATACCTACCTATATATTTTTTTTTCAAGTATGATTACCTATGAAGAATTGGTATATCTACCTACTTACGTTAATACATAAATTATTTTATATTTTCTACTTAGGAAAGTTTTAATGGGGATTTCGTTCAAACTAAACCAGGTGTAAAAAAATTCACACGTGCATATTTACTTTTGAATTATTAAAAACAAATTCATCAATAAATTTGTCCCTCAAATATGTGTAAGTACCTATTTTTTTTTTTAACTTTTATTTATCTTTTTATTTAAATATTTACTTTTAATATAAAAAAAATATAACAAAAATTCTTATACAAAAAAGAATATTAAGGATTTTTTTTTCAATGACTTGAAAATAATTTACGCATTTAAGAGCAAAAAAAAAGTTATTGTCATCAACTGTGTCAAATTCAAGAAAAATAAAGTAAGGTGAAATGAAAATTGTTTGATGATGTACAAACAGCAATAATGTTCACACTGTTAATCTCAGTGAAGAGGACAGCCTTAAAAAATTATCAATAGGTATTATTGAACCGTTTACGCAAGTCTATTTTTTTATTATTATCAATATTGTACTTCAATAATATTACGTTATATTACAAAGTTTGCGAATATAAATATTTTTATAATATTGATAACATATTTTATTTTCCTTAGTTATTCTTTCAATTGTTACTTAACTAAATGGTTTTCCAACACATATAAATTAAAAACTATATAAACTACATTGAAAAACCTGCCATTTAAAAGTTTTTCACATTACTACATACTACTACATTTTTCTGTTCAATTGCTGGCACAAATGATTTAATTTCAACCAAGTTGAAGGATTTTTTTAATATATAATAAAACTAGAAAAATGTTTTTCAGATCCTTTTTTAAAGTTTTCAACTATTTTTACATGCGTAAGAGTATACTTTTGTAAAATTCAAATATTATTTCTTAACCTGGTTTGGTTCCAATGTCAATCTTACTCTCAAACTTTTGAAACCTTTAAAAGGAATGATTTTGCTTCTGTAATAATATCCATATCTAAACCTGTCCAAATTTCGAATTTTTTTTTTAATTTTGAAACAAAAATTATTTTCCAAAATTCTATTACTTTTTTATGAAGAAGTCTACCTGGCAATGCCATTTGATAGGCAAGTGAATGTATTATATTCCTTTTCCAAATAAATTTGCTTTGAAAATTCAAAAATTAGAGCAAATTAACAAGATCGACATTTATTTTTATTTTTTATTAAGATTTGAATTTAATTTTGAAAATGGTGAAGAAAGATTTTTATACCCAGAAAAAGATGAAAAAGGCTATGAATTTTAAAGGAAATTTCACGGAACGCCGCACTTTATCTGTTGAATCTTAATTATTTATCTCGAGTGAATAAAGCTAAAAACCTGAAAAAAATGTTAACTTATAGAGTACGATTAAAATCACTTGACCAATCCGTTATGCAAAGCTTTCCCTTTCCATTACAAAATTCCATACAAAATTGCATGAGCTTTTTTTCTTAAATAATTTCCCCTAAATTTTGTATGGAATTTTGTAATGGAAAGGGAAAGCTTTGCATAACGGATTGGTCAAGTGATTTGAATCGTACTCTACCATTCTTTTTGTGTCATTTCTTAGTTATCATCTGCTTAAAAACCTGGAAAATAGTTTCAGAATAAAAATATATTATGCTATGATAGTTTTTTCTGCCTTATTACCCACCAAAACTGTCAACTTTGAGAATATTGATCAAGGCTTTATGAGATATAATTATGTAAATTCCCTTGTTACGGTGTAGCTGATTCTTACTTTTGCAAAACGATAAATAAACATTATTAAATGTATATTATAAACAACATTCTATTTTTCCTACCATTTATAAACATTTAATTAACACAATGACTATAATTAAAAGTAAACCCCACCTTATGATAATATGATTGGACAATGGAGTGAAAGCCTTCACGAATGAGATTATTTATTTTTAAATTTTTTGTTTATTTATTTATAATGTTTGTTAAATGTTTCCATAAATTGAAATTGTATGTAGTTTTTAACTTATTGTTATTGGCTTTTGTAATTTAACGATTCATTAATTAGCAAACTCATAATTTCTTTTTTTTTATATTATTTTTTATTCTTAATACAAAATATATATACCAACTTAATATATGTACTTATATGTATATATAGCATATATTTAATGTATTTCACAGTAAAATGGTGAGTATAATAATGTCGTAATATCGCCATTTATGTCAAAATTTGATGTTGTTATTTATAATGTTATGAAGGACTAAACAAAATATTTTTAATTTTTTTTTTCACAAATGTCATGGCATTTTCATAATATGACATTGATTAGCTAAAATATCATTGAGATTAATTTGTAATTTGAATGTTTCATCATATTAGATAAATGTCATTCAGTCTTACCTATTTTATTTTTGAATTTTGATATATTATAATCTATATATAATTTTTAATAGGTTGAAGAGTTTTTAGCTGCCAATCTATATTTATTTAAATAAAAATTTCTTCAAAATATAAAATTAGAGTACATTATAATCATAAAATTGTAAATTAATATTTTCTTTGACTTATTTCACTATATACATAATATTTCATTGTCGAAAAGTCTTGTTCACTGATCAATCCAATAAAGTATTCCATATTCCATACCTACATAATGTACAACGCACTGTAAATAATATATTTTTCTGTGAAAATATTGCAGACGTACAATAATTTATTTTTTATATTGAATATAAATAAGTATATCTGAATATTTTTAATTTAATCGGCTAAGATCAAAAATTTAAGCGCACATTTCTTTGTTTTTAATATAATTTACAGCAAATGTCCAAAAGAGATAATTACTGATGTACTTGTATGTGATGATACATACATTATAAATATACAAAAAAAAAACGTATAAGAATAAAAATTTATTTCCATATGAATTTAAATTTAAAGTAATTTCAGACAGCGTCTCGTAAATTTATTGCTTATGCTATAAGAAGAAGTTGGAATACATACATTGGTATAATCATAGAGTAATAATATTTATA
Source organism: Hybos culiciformis (assembly GCA_964007475.1). Taxonomy (NCBI): domain Eukaryota; kingdom Metazoa; phylum Arthropoda; class Insecta; order Diptera; family Hybotidae; genus Hybos; species Hybos culiciformis. Next base: position 30,214,818 of record OZ023273.1, on the reverse strand, counting down.
AGAGGGTCAGAATTCATACAAGTAAATTTCAGAATTTTTTTTTCAAATAACTCAAAAATGATGACAATATTTTCAATGTATTGAATAAAAATTTCATATTCAAATGTGTTTATTCTTAATACAATAATAAAAATAATAAAATTAAGAATAAACACATTTGAGCTAAAAAATTTGACTCAATACATTCAAAATATTGTCATAATTTTTGAAAAAAATTTACTTGTATGAATTCTGTCCCTCTTATATTATTACTCAATGGTATAATCTAATTTAAATTTAATTGACGTTTTTCAAAATCTCATTCCATACCAATACGTTTATACAATTTATTTTTAAATTAATATGGTTTTGATAAGATTTCTATTGCAAATTTTATTTTGCCTTCTTTATCATCATTGCAAAAATAAATAGGAAAGGATTTTTTTTTTAAATGTGAATGCGAAGTTCATGTTAAATTCATTAGAACAAGAATATTATGATAGTGACGTATTTTCAATTTTTCTTTTTTTAGAAATTTTTCATCGTATATTTTTGAAAATTATAGAAAATCTTTTTTGTTTATGCCACGTTAAGTATATCTACAGACCTGATTTAATTCTTTCAAGCAGTAAAGTATTTTTTCTATAAATTTGAAAAAATAAATAAAATTGGAATAAATATTATTACACTTAGGTAAGGTATATAATTCATTTTTTTCTCAAATTTTGGTAAAATGTCGAACAACGGAACAATCAAACCAAAAAGAACTTTCAGCATCAGTATTAAAATTACATTTTTAATTAAGAAATAAGTTTCTGGTACATTTATAAAGGTAGAAACCAATATAAGCAAAGTAAGTTAGTTAAGTACTATTTGCTATTCCAAATTATTTCAAATCTTTACTGTTCAATTTCCGATTCAAATAAATATATATTATAATATTTACTGACCAAAGCTACTTAAATTTAGCGAAAGAATAATATTGAAAAATTATGTAGATAATAAAGAATTTTTCATTTTTTTTTTTAAAGATTCGATAAGAATTTACATATTTAAAATAAAGAAAAAAAAAGTATTTACCTGATGAACTGCACAATAGTTGCAACCTATGAAAATAGAAGATTTTATGTCTTCCATTACAATTTCAAATTAAAAAAAGTAAAAAATATATTCAATCGAAAGTTCCAGCCAGCAAAATAGAAGTTTCTTAACATAAAATTGTTCAACTAAAAAAAAATTAGCAACTATCGGCTAATTTCGAGTGTTCAGAAAAGTGCTTTAAAATTTTTTCTCAAACTCTTATTTTCCCTCATTCACTATTTAAGCAACATGAGTTTCCCATACAAATTTTCCAAAAGAACATAATTTTTTTTTTGAAAAAAATTCATAATTTTCAACCCAATCACCGATCAGGCTGAAAAAAAATCTTACATTCAGGATATATGCTTTGAAAAAAAACTTACCGCATGATGCTAGGATAGACCGTTTCTGAGATATTTTGTTTAAAAAATTTAAATAAAAAATGTATGAAAATTTTGTGCCGATTTTAGATATAGTGTACTTTCAGAACACAATAATGCTTCATTTTTTTACAATGCCGGCATTTTTTTACCATGGTGCACAAAATTAGTTTAACAGATTTTAGGGAACGTATAATTTTATGTTTTTCAATACAATTTTTTTTATCGCATTTCGATGTATCTTTTCTTCCGAGGGTAGTTGAGTTCAAGTATAAAAATAAATTCATATAAATTTTATTATTTGTATTTAATGAAATTATTTAAGTTTAATAAATTGATAAATTAAATATAAATTTTTAATGTTGTTAAAATTATTACACTAAAATATTATTATTTTTCTAACGCAACAGTAAGGACTTTTGGCCTTAAATATCATAAATTATTAGTGTGCGATTAATAAAATTGTTCTCCTACATGTAGATTTATAAAGACTTATGACAGTAAATTTTATAGGCTTGAGGTTTCTTGTATTATTTTTATAATTATTAATTAATCAATTTGAAGATATTGTTATCCGATCTCCAAATAAGTTTCAAAAAAAATGCCAGAAGTGATCCAGTTTAAAACAGATTTTCCTTATACATTTTTTTTTAATAATAATTCGTGTCTATTTTTTAATATCATAATATATAATTTTAAGGTAATGCTCTTCATTTCGAGAACTTTCTAGTTTTGGTAGAAGTTAAGGTGAACATAAACAAGTATTTTTTTTTAAATTTATTAAATAATATAAAATTTCTAACACTTGTCTCGATTTTCAACCCAATACCCAACATAACAATTTCGCAAATCAAATTCCGCATTTACATTAATAATAGGAAACTAACCCAAAATTATGTATTTTATTGAGTAAGTTAATGATCATTAGACAATTTGTTAATTTTATTGATACATACATAAATATAAAATCATATCAGTTCATTACTTAATTAAGTAAGTTCATTTGGTGATTTGTATTATTTTCTTAATTTCTTTATTAAGATAAGGGTCAAAATATGAAGCATTGACTGCATTAATAACTCATAATCGATTATTATTATTATTGGGTTAAAAATTGATGTAAGCATATAATTTTTATTACTTTATATTACATATTATAATTTTTATTATATTCAGTTCACTTAAATAAATTTTATTATTTGTCAAAGTAAATAATGTCATTTACCACATAACATTGTAAAGAAGCTTAAATCATAATAATTATGAGAGGATCCATTCCGCATGGATTATATATAATTGTGTTATTTATCAGTAAAACTGGTGGAATTTGGAAAAGTTTTATTCTGATGGTTAGAAGTTAATTCCATAATTAGGTAATTGGGTCTTTTATTGCTTTGAAGCTTCAAATTAAAAAAAATATTTTGTTAAACTTTTTACAAGCTAAAAATTTTATAATTCTCACTTGGAAGAATCGTTAATACATAAAATCTAATAAATCACACATTAACAAAATTCAAATTCATAATATATTCCTTCATTTTAATTTTTTTTAACTAAATTGTTATGAGTACGCTAATCAAAATTTTTATGTGTTAATTACATGAGTTTTTTTTGTGAACTCATCTATATTTGAGAATATTGGACTCCTATACAATTAAAAGGCGGGATTTTATTTGAAAAAAAAAGAAAAAAATTATAATAATAATAATAAATATTGTATATTTACATAGAGATAAAAAAGATACAAATTTTCTTTAAAAAAATCATATTAAAAAAATTACTTAAACATATTACGAATTTCAAAGCGGAAAGAAATATTTAAATTTCTTTAGACATAATTCTTGAATATTCGAAATAAGATCGGTGGCGCGCGCGCATTATTAAAATAAAATTATTAATCGAGCAAGTGGTTTAAAAATCCTTTTTTATACGGTTTTTGCACATAATGAATTATGAGATAATAAATTAAAAAAAAAAAGGATTTGAGATTATTAATAAAAAATGTTAAAAAAGTAATTTTTTTTTCCAAAATCTGTAAAGTGTTTATTCAAATAAAATATAATAAATATATTAAAATTCAATTCAAATTTTATTTAACAGTATTGCAATTACAAGTGTATTTATATTAACTCTACGAATATACTATTAATACCTTGCAGAGCTATGTTGTCCAGGGTAGAAAAAAAAATTTATTGGAATAAAAATTTAGATAAATTAAGGAAAGCCGCATAGAAAAGTTATTAACGGCCGATTAAACTCAAATTTCGATTTTGATTTCTTAGATCCAAATATGAAAAAAATACGTTTTTTCGAGATATCTTTTAGTTACAAAAATTACTTTGATTGATTAAAATTGATTTATTTATAAGGAGGGTAGAGTCTATTTTACTCTAGTGGCGTCTTAAATCAAAATATTATTCTTAGCTAAGTAATATTTTATTGAGGGTGGTTGTTCTTAACATTTTTCAAGGTTTTGCACTATGAGAACATTTAATATTTTAATTCAAAATAGATAATGTGTTACATATTGTTCAGCAATAAGTATGAACACGGATACTTGTATTTGGTATTTAGTACTAATTATGAGCTTGTGTCTTCCGTGGGGTTGTCATTTTTAGGTTTTTCATAAATCATTTTGAACGTGTAAAAACTTTTTTCAATTTCTGAGAAATTTTAAAATTCGAAGCCGCATTATTTAAAGTTTTAACAAAAAGTATTTCAAATTAATAATGTGCAAGTTAAAAAAGTCAAAAATAGTGGAAAATTGTTAATCAAATTTGGACAAAACATATTGATCAGAAATGTCATTTACATTTATCTGTGACATTGCATTGAGATAAATCTAAATTCGAAGTTTACATAATGAGACGTTATCAGTTTAAGAATTATTTGTAGTAAAAATAAATAGCCAGAACTTTTTTGTACTATTAATTGAAAATTGTAAATAGAAGAACGGGTTTTGTTAAACAAATCTTACTATATATAAATGTATAGATTATAGAACACCACTTTATAATTATTATTAGAATACCGGTAAAAGTTAAATTTCGTACAATCGAAAATTTTTACTAAAAATACATTAAAACATTAACAAAATTTTTAAAATACACATTCTTTGTTATTTTCTACTAGTTCGGTTCTACTAGATCCGGTGCGAACATTTTTCGTTCCAGCTCAGTCTGTATTTTTTGTAATAAAAAAATGTACAAAATCTTACCATCTACGGTAAATAAGTTTCAGTTTCTTCCAAATCAGTTCATTTGTTCAAAAGTTTACAGTTACATACACAAACGAAGTTTCATTATTATATATTATATATATATATGCACTGTACTCATATAGGTGCTATTAGTTTAATAAAAATTTACGTACGTATGTGGTCCTGCTGATGGCACTGAGAGTTACCCAGATGCCATTACAACACAATATCTAAATGAAAAATAGCTTCTCATCAGACATTATAGTATGTTTTTGATATCACTTCATCGGTCTTTCTAGAAAATCTCAAATTACATAACTAAATAACACCAGAACATCAAAGCACTCATTTGCTGTCATAAACATTTTGTTATAGTGTTCTACATTTCTTCCAAACGAAAAAAAATTTATGATACTTGATTTTAATGATGTTCTAAATATTTTTCTTATTTTAATTTAATAAATTTTCTCTCGTTCAATAAATTATAGTAGATGGAATGAAATATAATATTTTTTGAAAATTATTATTTTATTGTTTCAAATTTAATTATAATTGAAAAATACACATAAAAGGGTTAAAAAAAAGGATTAAGAAAATTTTCTATAGTGTCTTTCAATGAAAATTATGTGTGAAGATAAAGTGGAAATGAATTTGAAACCAGTGGAAACATTAGTATTAGCTAATTGTGGTCTAAAAGAGAATAATAAATCTAAATTAAAAGTGATTAAAAACGAACCAAAAAAAGAAGATGAACAAATAACTACAGCTGTTATTAAGGTATTACAAGGATATGAATGGAATTTAGTTGAGCCAGCACAAAAGTAAGTTAATGAAAATTTAATGCTATGTTATTCGATTATTTTTATAAAAAAACAAAAGAATGATTGAGAATTTTGTATATTATGTACATTAGATTGGTTCGTTTTTGAGGTCATATGAATATTAACATGCTGCCCATGCAGATTCTAAAAATTTACCTAAAAAACCGAAAAATTTCTCGGAAAGTCGCAACGCGATACTGTACTTTGGTGGCCTTATAGCATAATATTATTTTTATTTAATACCCAAATTCCTTCTTTCTTTTAGCTAAATCTATAGAAGTGTATCTAACTTTCAAGAACGCTTAAAATTCTCAATTTAAAGTATTTTGAACTAATACAGTGTATGGTAAGAACTTTGCTATTAATTTTCTGATTAAAACCAAAGAATATTTTATTTACCAAGGCGAGGAGTTGAACACACCTAATCAAACTATAAATGTGAATTGATTAAAATATTTGAAAAATTTAATACCATATCACAGGGTATTTTTGGAATTTTATAAGAATATGTTTACTCCTGTAGCTTCTGATTTTGATATAGTTATTAGTAATGTTAAAGTACCTTAATTTGTTTTTGTTTGACAAAATAAAATTACGCCAAATATTTTCCATATAGTGTGATGAAATGGCGAAAATAAAAAATATTTTACTAAATTTTAACCAAATTGTTTAAACCAAATATTTGGGCGTTTCACCAAATAATCTAATGTTAGCTCGAAAGACTTTTTAATGCCTTAAATTAAATCTACTGGATTTAAATGTTCAGAAATGTTCATGATAATTTATACATTTTTGTCAACTTAGTCATTTATACATAAATGGACAAAATATAATTTATGATTTCAAACTAAGTATTTTCATTCGCACTTAACAACAAGGTGTTAAATAGTTTTAAAAGATATACAGATTTTTTTTAACAATTTTTAAATAAAAGTAGCTAATAAGTACGAAAACCCAAAATAAAAAACTAATAAAAAAAATCAATTCAATATGTGTTGAATTCTACTAAAAGAGCTTAACCTAACGTTCGTTTAGAATTCAAAATTAAGATCTAGCAAATTCTATAAAATAAAATAAAAATAATAAAAGATTGCAAAGTAAATATATATTTATTAATTTTAAAAAAACTTAAGTTTTTCACCTTATTTTCGGTACCAATATTTTCAAAGCAAATTATAATATATATAATTATAAAAAAAAATAGTTTTTTACATCCATTATAAATTAAAAAACTTAAGCTAATTCGATTTGGAGTTATTAAAGTTATTGAAGGTGATCAATTTGTTCAAGATTTTAGTATTTATTTAACTGGCATAATTTTCTATAAATAAATGACATCAAATCAAATACAATTATAGTATAATCTTAAATCAAAGAATATAAACTTTCCAAGAGAGTAACACATTGAACTGAGATTCTGATTTCTAAAAGTGGACCAAAGAATTTGAGCCTACTGTTTTATTCTAATTTGAATCTTTTATTTGATGCAATTAAACCCAAAATATTATTTTCTGTTAGACAATATAGTTTCTCTTTAGTGTAAGTGGAATAATTAATAACAAATCCGTCAATCGGATTTTATTTTGAAATGCAAGATTTCATTTAACATTTTAAAATGGCACTAATAAAATGTCATTTTTTTAACACAATTTTTAATTAACTCATGAGTATTTTTTCTTCATTTCTTTTTTCTTTATTTTGCTGCAATGTGTTAATGGACCCCGTGGGAGCTTTTCAAATAATTTCTTATCAGATAAAAAATGTGTTTATTTCATGGTTAACATTACATTGTTAGATATTGTTAGACTTTAAACAAAAATTAAAATGAAAGAAATAAAAGACAAGTAAAGAAAATCATTTCCCGCGCTACATTTGACTTATTTTATATTTTTATTAACTTCAATTTGCTCTTATAATATTTCAATTTCAATGTTAATATATGCTTCAGACTGTGATACAGATTATAATAAATGTTTAAATTTTCATTTAAGGACACGATGATAATATTTGAACTGGGATATTTAAAATAAAAAATAAACATTTAACTAATTATGCACAAGTGGTTTTCTTTTATTAATGGTTAAGGTAATTTATTTGATTAAAATTAATAAGTTTAATGGACATGTATATCGTTATAGGTATTGCATACACATGTATGTGGTTTCTCGTAATTTGTATATACGACGAGATATTGTCTTTCCAGGTTCGTTTCTAATCTGTTTCTAATTATTGACGATGTATACATAGTTTCAAAATTTTATTATTTATTGCCAAGCTTATTTTTGAAAAGAAATTTTGTGTAATATTTAGACGGAAATTTTGTGAACATTCTAAGTCCACTGATCCCGAAATAGATCATTTTCAGGCATATAAATGAATAGAAATGAATATAAAACTATTTATATATGATTATTTTTATATCGAAGCGGTTCATGAAATTTAATAATTATCTACTGATTATTTTTTCACCATTCTATTTAAATATACATATTGCGGAAATAAAAAATACTACATCGTCTTCGTTGTCGTCGTCATCATGTTGTACCTTAAAATAATTTATCATTATTTATTCTTCAAAAACGGAAAGAGATAACAAGGGCTATATTTGCTTATCAACCCTAAATTTTTCATTATATTAAATGTTGACGTGAATGTATAAAAGGTTAATAATATCCATAATAATAAGGGAATAAATATTTTAAGATTTACTATACATTTAAACATTTACGTATAAATGGGTTTATATATTTACAATATAATATTATTTAACAGGATCTGTTTTATGTATAAGACATATTGTATATGTATAATGGTAGTTTTACCTTTGTTTCTATTGAATTGCTAGCTAATTTCTATTAATTATGAAATATAATTTTTTTTTTCATTAATCAAAAATATTTTTGAATAACCGGAAAAAAAATGTGTGTCTAAACTAAGCGTATATGTAGTGTATATTTATTGTGCTGTACATATATATTATGTGTACGTGAATAAGAAAATAATGTATGTGGGAACTTACCATTTCACCAAGAAATAAAAAATAGTAACTTTTTTTTTTTGGGGTCAAATGAGTAAATATTTATTTACATAAATATAATATGTTTGTTTAGGTTTTAACTATTTTATATTACATTTAACACTATATTAATATGCATGCATTTTACCATCAAGCTAACAAATTATATATTTGCGGTAAAATGAGATATAAATATTCTGTTTTTTTTTTTTTTTTGGTAAATTTTATATTTGTTGAAGGAAACCGCAATTGTTGGCTAAATAGTATATTATGTATAAACATTGAATTTGTAACTGCCGAAAAGTCAAGTGTGGGAATTTATGGAATTGTTAATTGAATAAACGCGCATACAAAATATTTAAATATATAAAATAAATAAGAAAAAATTTATTTTCTGGAAAAAAAAAATAGACCATAATGAAATTTTATGGGTAATTAAAATATAAATATTGTGAATTTTTGTGCATTTGATAAGAATTCTTCTGTTAATATTATTTAACCATTATTATAGGACAGATAGTTATTTAAACACCGAAAATTTATTTTTTGTTATTTTTTGCAATTTTTCTATTTTGTAAATTACATACATTAAACATTAAATTATAATGCCCTTCTGGAAATTCATGGATATATCTATCGACGAATTAATTTTCTATTATCGAGATGTCAATTATTATTGAACTTCATTTCGAAAAGTTGAAATTAACCACATTTGATGCATTTTTTGGGCATTTAGTCACAGGTTATTTAACTTGTTGCGTTTTCACTTGAATTAAGGTGTTTGTGTTTTTTAACGAAATTTTTCTAGAAGAATTATATTTGGATAAAAAACCATACCAAAGAAAACTGCAAAATAATGTAATGTGGATAATTGACAATATTTTTAGCACTTAATTATTTGTGTTTTTTTTTTCTTTGATAAAAATAGTACATGACATCTTTAATTTCAAAATATTTTAGTCAAATATAACAATTTGTTAATGTTATTATTTTTTTATTTATTTTTTTTTAAATTTCTCAAAAAGCGTTAATTACTTAATGAATCAATTTGGGGAAAAATTTTTATTTTTGACAAAAAATTGGTATAAATATTTATTTTTCTTAATTTTAGTATATATGTATAGTTGAATAATAAATACATAAAAAAAAAAAACAATTTTTTTTACTACTCGATTTTTATGAATATGCTAATTAGTTTTTCATTTACAATAAAATTACGTGGGTTTTATATTTTTATTTACATACAACAAGTTGAACTTAAACTAAAAATAATACAAATTTAAGACAAATATAAATATCAGTAAACTTTAAAAGCTTGTAATGTTAAATTTATATTTTTTATCTCTTGAATTTATACCGATTCTGTTTTTTTGTTCGTTTTCCATCAAAAATGAAAATACGGACTTTCTGTCTGTCCGTACTTAAATGCATAAACTATTAAAACTAGTTTCGATCTTATTAATGCCAAAATATTACCAATCTCGTTCACTTTAACACCCAAAGCTTGAGATTCTCCGTTTTTTTGTCGCTCTCAACCGGCGAAGGGTCGAAATTATTTGTTTATAAAATTTTTGTTAATTTTAAATTTTTAGAGGATTCTTATGAAAATTAGTATGTGAGAAAATATATATGTCAATAAAAGGATACTAAAAAATGGATTGTGTTAAAGAATTCTGAGTGGGAGGTGAAAGTAGATTACAATGAAAATAAGTATCCCGATTCAGACTAAGGATTCGACTGAGCGACTGAAGCGAACTTCGATAACATTTGGAAGTTCAATATTTATGTAGAACAGTACTACGTTACTGAGGCGTGTTCAGTTGTGGGTTCGACTTCATCTCGTGCTGTAATTTAATTTAATATATGTTTAAAAAATTCAGAATCACTATAACTGATAAAAATACCATATTATTTATTTCACATGAAAAAATAAATGTTATACATATACAAATTCTAATTTCAATCGCAATGCAGGAAGATAAATCTAACAGAAAAAAAACATAATTCAAACTCAGTGGTTGACAATATTTTCATGACTGTATCAAAATTTTAAATTTGAGTGGGTTTAACTTTCGTTGGCAATTTTCTGTTATTTTAAAAATTTTGTCAACCTTAAAAAAATTTCCTGCTAAACAATAACTTATCCCACGATTACAAAAAATTTTACATAATATATATATTATTATTATTTTAATGTGCGTGTTTTCGATCGTTTTTAGTCCTTTTTGATGAAAATTTTCCTAAAGCTAAATTATGTTAAATGTTAAATCGTATTTTAGAAAAAAAATAAAAAATTAAAAATACATTTTAACTATAATGTCTTGTTCAGCTACCAACTGAAATGAAATATAATGATTATATGGGTTGAAAAAAACATAGGTTAAAATATGAAGCATAATATCAAAAAAAAAAAACAAAAAAAATATTAAATGACATGTACATGATGGGTTCATATTAATAATTTTACATACATACATACATTTTATCGAATAAAACAATATTCTCTGTGGTTCTTGTCTAATTTTTGGATTAATGTATGAAAATGACATTTCAATTATCCAATAACCACTTGCGATTTTTATATAAAGAAAAAAAAAAAAGCGTTCATGATGAAAATGTTCTAGTAAAAAAAAGTATTTATAACAAGAAATTTTCTTAGTTTTCTTCCTTAGAGGTTTTTTGTAACATTTCAAGTGGTTTTCTCTTTGACCTTATCCAATTTCTTCAATCCCTATAAAGTGTCAAAATGCAAGAGATTTATATGAAAATTTATTTATTTATTTTTTTTTTATTTTGCAATTATTTTGTATTTGTTTTTATATGATCAACATGTTGTTCTTTGCTTACATAATATGCTTGCTTAGTATATTGTGTACATACGTACATATGTCTTCTAAGTATTTCAATTACATTAAGTTAATAGAAAATTGAAAACAGATGGGAAGCAGGTTGATTATACTTCAAAATTTTGAAGTATGATCAAAGCAATAATAATTTTTAAGTGGTGTTCTCATGGTAGTCACTCATATAATCTTATGCAGTATAAATATATCATTATAAGTTCAAAAATATTTCTAAACACATAATTTTAATAAATTTTTTTATAAGTTATATTATAGTTATAGACTTTAATTGGTAATGTGATGAAAATTATTTAAGGAATGTCTACTGGCTGCTACGTGTAAGTAATTTTCAAAGAAGTTGAAAATTATGATTCGAAGGATTAGTTAGTAAGCCCTCAGAATTGGTTTTATTTGTAGATAGTATAATGAAACCTGAAATAAATTATTTGTATCTATTGCTTAATTATTATTTGATAATATTTTTTATTTGAAGTTACTGAAAGATTACTGAATTGTTTCATCCTTTCAAGTTTAGGACTACTCCGAATATTTAATTTAATGTCTATCATTTAAAATTCTTGAGTGAATGTTACTCAATTTAATTTTTATTTAAATTACATGAAGTTTTATATTTAATACTGTGAGTTTTTTGAATATTTATCTCTTCTTTCTATTTATTTATTATTATACTTACAAATTTCTTGCCTTAAAACACAAAAATGATACAAAATGTATGGTTTTACCTTTGTAAAGTAAATGTAAATATAATGATGGAGTGAGTCTAATTACTTTTTAAAGAAAAATTAGTTAAATTTTAAAGCTTGAAGAATTAAAAAAAAAAAAAATTAAAAAAAAAAAATTCAAATTGAATATAGTTCTGAATAATATTTCTTTCTCTTCTTTCTACTTTTTATTATTATATTTACTTATTTTCCGTTGCATGCGCTTCATACCGAGCCCTCTCCTCTCATATTAGCATGTATATGAAAGTGATGGTAAAGTTTTCATGGCAATTTATTGCCTTGAAGTGCAGTGGTGTTAAGACAAACCCCCAACTCAACTCAACTTACAAATTTTTTGCCTTAAAACACAAAAATTATACAAAATATATAATGTAAAGTAAATGTAAATATAATAAATATAATGATGGAGTGAGTCTTACTACTTTTTAAAGGAAAATTAGTTAAATTTTCAATCTTGAAGAGTTTTTCAAAATTTCAAAAATTAAGAAAAAAAACAAATTCAAATTGAAGATAGTTCTAAAACTTTCAAGCTTTTAATAATAATTATTAATGCATCAAAAAGGATAAAAATTTTAATAATAAACTTGTGTAATTGAAATTATATTCTTCGCTCAAGACAGTAGAAAGTATTTGTTATCGAGTCAATTGCTTTACTTGTATACATGTACTACTGCGTTAATTGAGCAAACAAAACGATTTAAATATGCCCAGTAAGGTAGATGTAATCTATATTTTAAGTTGTAAATTTTTCTGATATAGCTGAATCTGAACTTATGTAAGAAATAAATTATGTCAAAAATGTGTATTTTAGGGTACATATCCAATTAATTTTATATTAAAGCCTTAGGTTGTTATAACGATAAAATAAAAAAATTAAATTAATAAAGGTTTTATTATTATTTTTAATTAAATTAAATTAATATTCTACCTTTTTGACAATTTTATTAATATTCTCATTAGGCAGAATATTTGAAATTTTATTTCTTTGTATTCATTTTCTTTTATCCGGATTTTTTCAGAAACATTTTTATTAATCAAGGTTGTATTCTTGATAAAGTAGCAATAATAAAAACATAATTTTGATGTTAAGAGCGAACTTCTAATTTGAAATTTGTTTTTTCAATAATTATACATTACAACCTTAAAAAAATTGTCCAATTGCAAAATTCTTTACGTTCTTAAAAAAATTTCTATCGTTTCATAATCCCTAGGACTACTTTTTTTCTTGTCTAACCTTTAGGTTTTTGAACAAAATTTAAATGGAAAAAATTATTTAAAATGAATAAATTTTAAAAATGATTGAATTTCCACAAATTGCACTTAATATGAAAATAAATTCCAAATATGAAATATTCATTAAATTTACACAAAACATTATGTAGAATTTAAATAAGGATTATTGATAAATTTATTATAGAACGTGAAAATCTAAGTATATGTGTACAACATATAAAATTTAAACACTGACATTATTTTAGTAAAATAATATATTGTAAAAAAATATTTTAAATTAATATGTTTAATATTTCTACATGTCTCACTATATATTGATATTATGTTTATGTTTGGAAATTATACGATAATTTATAAAGGGATGAAAAATTGTAAAAATCACTAATCACATGTAATCTCTTCATTTCACTTGACTTCTATCAAACTGTTGTAATAAATATTTTTGAGATCGTGAAATACATCGGTTAAGTCTACTTTTGAACTGCAATGTTTTTTTCTTGTTAACTCCTTATATTTATATTTTTTATTAACCAACTCAAAATACTAATGCAAAGAAATGAAACAAAATATCATAAAATCTAACGAAACTGTTCCTTTTCGGAAAAATTTGAATTTATTCCGCAATATTCATTTAGTTTTTTATTTCAGCAGTTTTATATAAAAATAATATTAATGTAAAAATACTACAGGTTTACATATTACATAAAAATTTGAATAACAATTTACAGATTCATTGTTTGAGGAAAAATAAATTGCATGTAAATTCCCTATATTTACTTTCAAAAACCCAAGACACATGACACATTTTGTATTAAAACAGAAATAAAAGAGAATATAAAGCAGAATAGAAAAACATATAAAGCTAAACAATGAATTTATGTAAAATGTCAAACCCCTTTGGGTTTTTACTTGGTGATTTTTTGAAAATGTATATTTTTTTAAAATCTTTCTACCGTATTTTTGAAACCAAATACTGTTGTTTTATTATTTCTCTTATATGTTGTGTATAATTCTTATATTCTTGGATTGGTTTTTAAAAACAATTTTCCGTAATGTTGTACAAAAATGCAATAACATTAAATAATGTTTATTTTATTTTTGAAAAAAAATTTATGAATACTTAAAGTAAAAAAAAATATAGAACAGTATACTATGTATTTAAAATATTTTCCGTATTTCATACACCAATTTTGATTGAAGTCTGCTTTCAGCCTCCTTCACTTTCTTGGGCACAATCGGGGGCTAAATTTTTTTTCAGTTTTTTCAATCAACATTTACTCATATACCAATTTTCTTGGAAATCCATTTTTGCCCAGTCCGAATCCTTGGATACAATCGCGGACATTATATTATTATTTTAGTTTCCTTTTATGAACATCCATCTTCTCGCAAACTTTAAAAAAATTTAAAATAATAAAAATTTCTTATACAAAAAATTTCGACCCATCTCCAGTTGATAGCATATAACTCGAATAATCTCTCAGAATAAAGTTAATGTATCTGTATATTAGCTGTGTTATACATTTATATACATGTATATATTATAAAATTGTTTATCACTTACACATATTTGATTTAAAAAAAAAAATACATGCTATTAATGCCGTCGGAGTCGCGAAAATGTATAACATTAAAACCAAAAATTCATTTAATATGAAAATACTTTTGATTATTTCAAGTAGAACAGAATTAGGTGAAAATATATTTGCTTGCTCGTACATACATTAATAATTTAATGCGACGTTATGATATTTACCAATAAGATTAAATCGTATCAGAAAGTCACGACGTTTATTTTATCCTTTTTTCATAAATTCTAAAAATATAAATATTGGTTAAATGCATACTAACTTAAATAAGATTCATAAATATCAATCAAACAAAAAATCAAATTACAATTTTATTATATCACATTTATAAAAGTGAATATCCTTCAGCCTACAAAAAACTGTCTAATTTAAATAAAATATTATTATATTTTCAATTTTGTTGTTGTTGTTTCTATAAGTTTTTGTGTTTTTTTTTTGTATTTGACAAATTGCGGATACACGAAAACCATTTATTATTTAATGCATAATGTGCGTAAATTTAAGTTAAATGGATTTTAAGTTTAGAATTATTACACTTCCCATCTCATTTTATAAGCACTGTAAAATGTTTTTATATGTTTTTATAATGTAATTTACATTAGGTACATAAAGCTTTTTTATCTCTGGAAAATATAATTTTTCATTCCACCATAAAATATAATTTAATTTTTTTTTTACCCATATTGAAAATCGTTTTCAAAGTTAAAAAATCATCACACATGTACAATTTGAAAATCTTTTTTCCTTCTATTTTGTTTTTATTTTTTTCAAAGTAAATAAAGAAACATATTTAATGTAAAAAAAGGAAGGCCGACAAAAGTTATGATGATTGTGATAATGTTTGTTTTATTGTCCAAATATGATTTTTTAAAGATATCATTACAATTATCCGAAATTAGAAATTAGACTATAGAGAAAAATGTATCAAAGTTCTCTGAATTTTGATAAAAAAAATACAAAGAAAATTATATTAATTTATTTCGACAACTTTGTTCTTTTTTGTAATCTCAGGCTTATAAGAATCTTGGTTTTCTATTGTTTCGTTATTGAATTTGGAAATAAAAAATATAGAACAGAACCTCATGAATGAAGTAGGAACAATGTTTTCAGCATTTCGATTGAAGTCAAAATCAAGTAAAAACATTTTTTAGGTTCCTTCAATATCATTATAACAACACCGTTTAGTCATATATTATATATACAAATATAACGATTTTCATCCAAATTCGGTCCCTAGTCCGAATCCTTGGGCTGTACATATTTGTTTAAGTTGCTCTAATCGACATCTATCTATCTATTTTTTCATGTTTGATGTAAAATGAGATAAAAACAGTTTGTTCTACAAATTTTTTATGGCGACAGCAAAAAAAAATTTATTTGCTTTGGTTAGACAGCTGACTCGGAGTATTAGTCACCAAAAGAATTAATTCTTCAAATTGCAAGATACTTAAGTTACTCTAGACTTGGTAACTAAATAATTTTGGAATAGTGGGAAATGGAAACTGTAAAATACATATATCAATTTATATATAATACTTATAAAGTCGTAAACATTTTTTTGTTTTTTATTTTTTGATTTTTGTACATTACATATTTATGAACATAATGTACATCTATATTATTAAGTAAATATGTAAATTATACCGTAAAAAAAATTATATATTTTCCAGAGTTTTTATTGTAAACGTAATTTTTTTTTTTTTATTAAAATACGTTTAAGTCATTTGATTTACAAAAAAATAAAAAGAGTTAAATGATGACATTATTTTTATAAATGTTGCAAATGTTTATATAAAATTTGTACAGCAATTTTTTTTATATATCATATTATACTGTCACAATATATAATGTTTGTTTTTTATGCATAATAAAACTTTTATTATAAAAATATTATGTATCAATTTGGAATAAATTTAGAATTTCACACTGTGTTTTGACTTATTATTAAATGTCTGTGATGGTAGTAAAATAAAATTTAGACAATTCGAATCTGTTTGACATAATCAATTTTTTCAATAAGATATACAAAAGTTGCACATACAAGTACTCACATTTTAAATTTTTTTTTATCCAATCATGCACCACCAAGAAATATCTGAATACCCATTTTTAAAACTATATACATATAATGAGAATTTTAGTTAATATAAGTTATTAGATCCGGCGGGACAAGGATATCTAGGTGAAATTTTTATTTATTTAAAATCATTAAATAATGCAGTTAACAATTGATAATATGCTATTTTTATTTTCTACTTCGTTCCAAAATATACCTATCATTCATTGCAAAATATCATCAAAATGTGAATTACTCTGAAAACTTTAGAATGCACTTCCTGCAAAAACATTTATTTACAACAAATAATTTTTTAATGGAACGGAAGAAACAACATTTATTTTAAATATTCAAAAAATTATAATATTCCTTACTGATGATGATGATTAAAATCAATAAAATATTATGCTTTTTAAATTTTCTTTCTTACGTACGTACATATTTGTATTGTATAATCACTATATGTATTTTTAATATTTATATATGTATATACTTGGGAGATTCTAAATATGATATAGTTCAATTTGTATAATTTTGTTACATATGCATTTTAATTTAATTTTATTTAATAAAACACATAAAACTTTACTGCTAAATCACATAATCAACATATTTCATCTAAGATTGATGTACTTGAAAAATTTCTTCATCATTTTTTTTGAATTGATTTGAACCATGCACAAAAAAAAAAATATTATATATGTGTATATACGAGTATGTAGTTAATATACTCACGTACATATTTAATATACATACTTACTATAAAGTTGATATCAATCTTAATTGAAAATATAATTTACATATGTGAAGGGTTGTTAGTTTTTAATTAAAATTTTAATCTTAGATTATATAGTTGTTGTTTTTTTTTCTGTTTTGCATCATATTACAAAACTTAAAAAAAATTAATGCAATTTTTTTCTACACTTGAAGAAATTTATTAAATTTTTGTATGATGTTGATGATGATTTTTATTTTCTTATGATGATATGATGATAGTGTTATTTGCTAAAATTTATTAAAACATTAAATATTAAATATTTTTTTTTCGGAAAATTGAGCTTAAAAAGTATATATACAACTAAATTTATGTGAGAAGCAAAAAAAAAATAGTTATTATTTATAATTATAAAGCAAAAATCCTTATTTTCTTTGCAACAATAATTTTTCCTTCAGTTTTAAAATTAAAAACAGACTATGTGTTTTTCATTGAATGACTGTCTGTTCTCCACTAAAATTTGTTATAACTGATGAACTGCCAAATCGATTTCAATTTTTTGAAATCTTGTTCATTTTCACTTCGACTTATAAGATTGAGATTCTATAATTTCGGACTTGGGAGTTAGAGACGCTCTAAACAATTTATATAATAATTAAAATTTTTTCAATGATTTTGTTTTGTAGATTGTTGTCGATAAGAGCAACTGAGTAAAATAGATTCCGATTGTTTCCAAGGATTGAACTGAGATCCTGATTTTGATGAAAATTGTTGCATTGGCATATAGCATATACTTTAGACTACCATATATGACTAAATGATTTTGGTAGAAGGTATTGTCGTTGTGAGAAAGGTATCTTAAACGTAAAGAATCTTAAAGCGAAGTGAAAACGAGCCCCATACAACATTTATTAAGTATACTCTTCTATATTTTTTTTAACATGAAACCTATAAAACTCTTAATAATACTAGAACGTCATAGAAAAAAAATATCATAATAATCATATTAAATATTGAAATAAGATATTTTCATTAATAAAACTCAACGGCGGACACATATATAATAAACATAATGTTATTTTCCCATATTATTTTTGAGCTTCTTAATAAAAATCTTTAAGAAAGTATATAAATATAATAAATAGGGATAATTTGAGAAATTTAGAGTTTAAACATCAGGTTAGGGGATTTTAATTTTAAATCTCTATGAATGATTACGGTTTAATCAGTGTTTTTAGTTTTCTCAAACTTTGTTGAAAGGCCCCCAACCGTTGTCCCAGGGCTCTATTTGAAGGCTATACAACAAATTTCGAAATTTTGAAAATAAGAAGCCTAGAGACCCGAGATGCTTATAGGGTACTAGAAATTTTTATCCGAAGTACCGTCGTGGTGATATGTAGCAAATATTGAAATTCCGATTTTTTTTACTGCCCAAAATCTGGACAAAAGTTTTTTGATATTAATATAAGTTCGGTTCTATCGAGCGAAGCCGGATATTTCGCCTAGTTTTAAATAAATGATAGTAAGTTCTGCATGTTTCAAACCATCTGTGGAAGTTTGATTTTTGCAGGAATAAGTCATTGCATTCATTTTTTGTGGATAAAAAACATTTGAAATATATTTTTATTCTTACTTTGTTGCGATTTTAAATACTGCGCGCTCATAGATATAACAACAATTAATCTTATTTCAATTTACCATAGTAAATACCATCTATATATACATATATTTCTTTAATATATATAATACGAATAAAATTTGAAAATTTGATAAATTTTTAATATCAAAGAGAAAAAGTGTATATGTTTATTTCATTTAAATCTTATTTCCTCAAAAATAATAATGCGGTAATTGAATGAAAAACAATTATTTATTGAAAGTTTTCGGTTTCAAAATCACTTTTTTGAATATATTCTTACAATTGTGGTCATTTTGTGATTATATAATGTTAATTTTATTAGAATAACCCTAATAATTAATTTGTTTTTTGTGGAAGGAATTTCCCACAATCCACAATGATATAAATTTCGTAATTGATTTTTGTGGTTATAATTTGTTTGTTAATTTGTTTTGGTTTAAATTCTATTTTATTTTCTTACGTGATTAATAACATATTCATTAATTTTATTTTTTAACAATTTTAATTTGTTTTGTGTTAAAATTTATTGAGAGTGATTATTATTTTCGAGAAAACGAAATAACCTACACTGATTAAGCAAATTTTTTTGGTATACAATGTAATAAACAAACATCTATATCATTTCTGTTGATATATGGCTATATGCTATACAGAAAACTATATATATGTATATAATTTTTTTTTGGTGATGTAACCAACCTTATTCACAATTGATACCTTTGAAATGAGAATATTTGCTCTTTGATTGACCATTGAAATATTTTTTAAATTAATTAATTCATTTTACAAAAGGAATAATGTAAAGATCAAAATTGAATGAAATATAAAATTAAAATTTTATTGTAAATATCAGTTATCTTTGGAATGTGAAAGCTCATTTAAAAAAAATAAAGTTAACATTTTCTATCATCATTACTATTAAAAGACATGTAGAAGAAACAAAAAAAAACATTTTATGTAAGGAAAAACAAAGAAATAGTGTTAAATGTAGTAAAAAAAAAAATTATAAATTATTCAGGGTCTTGGGTTCATTTTTAACATGTTAACATGCAATTGGTTTGGTTTATATATTTTTTGAATGTTTATAAATTCCAGAATTCAAATGAAGTATATAATATAATATATACAATATAATATACAGACAATAAACATCAAAATAAAAGACCAAAAGTTTTGCATAACAATGATACTACATCATTTTTAAAATATAAACCCGAGAAAAATACCTACCTTTATATATTCTGAAAGGAAAATATTTAGTTTTTTTATTATTATTATTATTTTTTTTTTGTTTCTCTAATAGTAAAATTATGTAAATTTTATAAAAATATTCAAAATATTATTATATTAAAAGAAAACCAAACATTTAATGCAATATATTTACATTATATATGTATATATATATATTTTTGTACAAGGTCAAGGAATTTTCCTTTTTCTTCTCATTATTACAATTATACATCATCTTTGTGTATATATATGTATATTGACTTAGCTATATGTATATATATATATTTACATTATGGTTTTCCTTTTTTTTCTGAAAATTGTCCCTAATGAAAAATAAAAAAAAATCTATATATATATGGGAAAATGTAATATCATTATTAGGGAATTTTTTCTATGAATTCGTTCACCAAATTAAGAATAATATGAATAGAAAATTATTTATTTGATGGAATTTATTTTATTCTGTATGTGTATGTATTGTATTTGTATTAATATAATAGCATATAATGTATTAAATGTATACTTTATACTTATGGGAATAGAATATAATACAAAAAATAAATAAAACATATTGTTCGGTATTAGAAAATTTATAGTAAGGATTAAGTTCATATATTTTCTATTAAATACACATATATTAAGTGAGAAAAAATATAAAATATACGGTTATGTTTATATTACTATTTAGTTAGTGTAAATTCAAACAGTCAAGGGTCTAAATAATTTTCATACATTTTTTTATAAATTTTGAATTTTTTAAAAGTTTAAATAGATTTTTAATTAAAATTAGATAGATGTTGATTAGAGTAGAGAAAAAAGATTATAGCTCAAGGATTCGGACTACGCTCCGGATTTCGATGAAATTTGTTATATTTGTATATTTGAAATATCACTAAATGGTATTGGTATAATGATATTGACCAAGGTATCTTATAATCAAAGTACCTTAAATTGAAACGCTGAAAACGGGCACCAGATTTCATTTATCATTTACAGTTATGTATTTTTAATTATGTACCTACATTTGAAATGTAAAAATAAAAATAAATTATTACAGGTTTAGGTATTAATTTGCTCTAATAAAGAATATAACCAAATAGAACTAAAAAGTATGAAAATGAAAACGCAAAAACTGCGTCCTTTTGTAGTTATTTTCTTAAAATTGTCTTGAACTTTGATAGTTAGTTTAACAACGATGATTTGTGCACCTTACTCTGAAAATAGTTATTCTCCGAGGATACTGAAAACTTTTAAGGTTCATGTAATTTTTATTGATGAGGTTATCATGACAATTGTATACATACATACATAACTAAAAGATAAACAAGAGAAGCCTCTCACTATTTTCGATTCAATCAATGTAAAAAAAAAAAAAAAATTCAACTTAATTAATGTAAATTTTAATTCCTTTTAAACAATTTAATAGCAGAGTAGTGTAAAAAGGCTCCTAAGGATTTAATTTTTTCCTTTGACATTTAATTAATTTGTTTTTGCTTTGTATACTAGTTGTGTATTATTCTGTGTTATATTTTGATAAGGATAAAAGATTTGTTTTTTAATGTCAAAAATTTGAATAAAGGAATCTAAAAATAAAATGTGTGGTATTTTTTTAAATCGAATTACAATATAGTTGGGTTACTAGGTTACTACATATAATACCAATTTCAATCTTTTTTTTAATAAACATTTTTTTTTGCGATAATCATACGTAATGCTAACATACACATAATCCAAGAACTAGTCAGAAACTATCTTTTTTCATACAGAGAATAACTAACCTTTGTGTTCTTTTTTCTGCAATTTTCTGCTTTTTTGTATTTTCTAGGTGGTTTGAAGTGTTATTTTTTCTGGGGGATGGAAATAAGGCCGCAGGAAATAAGGCCGCGACGTTTTTTTTTTTGCGGTCTTATTTCATTTTGAAAAATGAAATAAGGCTGCGAAGATTTTTTCGCGGCCTTATTTCGTTTTGAAAAATGAAATAAGGCCGCGAAAAAATCCTCGCGGTCTTATTTCATTTTGAAAAATGAAATAAGACCGCAAAAAATTCCTCGCGGCCTTATTTCGTTTTGAAAAATGAAATAAGGCCGCGACAAAAAAAAACAATTATTCGGAGGGCTAATTTCATTTTTATAAACGAAATAAGGCCGCGAGGAATTTTATGCGGTCTTATTTCATTTTTCGCGAGGATTTTTTCGCGGGCTTATTTCATTTTTCAAAATGAAATAAGACCGCAACAAAAAACCTATCGCGGCCTTATTTCCCGCGGCCTTATTTCACTGCGCCATTTTTTCTCTCTCTTAAATCGTGCTTGTTTTGATAACTAGATACTTGAAGATATTACTCGTATATTCAAAAATTTTAATATATTGTTGAATTAGTATCAAAAATTCTTATAAAAATATTTTTTACAACATTATTTCATTAACAATTTTTTGTTTTTATGTTTTTAAGGGTTGATTTGTTGTCATAAAAATACAAATAAAACTTTTCCATATTATATAATATGTACATTAAAATATTTAAATTAAATATTTTTATTTTTAAATTTTGGTTTTACAAAAAAGTTAAATAAATTTTTATATTATGTATGTTTTCATAGAAAAAATATTATTTAAACAATATTATACTTATTGTTGTGTGTGCATACATTATAGGTTTTGAGCTTTCACGTGTTTGGTACCATTTATTAGGTGCTGATTAAATTATTATCCATAATATCAAGCTACACTCTAGAAAATCGATAGTTTTGGTCGTAATTTTACGTCGATTATAATGGTAATTTTTGATGTAATATTACCCTCGTTATTTAAGATTCAACTGATAAAGGCGTAAAAAAAATAAAACTCACAAAAAATAGTAAAATTGTACAAGTTGTGTATTTTTTACATTAAAAATAAGGGTAAATTTATTCGTCGTTGTTTAAAAATTTACTCTTTTTTTATAAATTTACCCTTGTTGGCTTAAAAATATGCACTACTTGGTTTAAACTTAAAATTTTTGACTTAAAAATTTAAGCTCCTTGGTGTAAGCTTACACTACTTGGTTTAATTATCTGAACTCCCTGTTGTTAACTTACATCCTGTGGCTTAATAATATGTGCTCTGATATAAATTTACATTATATGGTTTAAAAATATACACGCCGTTTTGTAAGCATACGCTTTGTTGCTTAACATTGTACACTCTTGGTCTAAATTTACACCTGTGGTTCAATAATGAAAACTCTCTGGTGTAAACTTAAACTCTGTGGTTTAATACTGTTGTACTCTATGCTGTAAACTTACATTTTATGGTTTAATGTATAGACCCTCCAGTGTAAACTTAAACTCTGTAGTTTAATGTGTACACTCCAGGTGTAAATTTAAACCCTGGGATTTAAAAAAGTACATCACAGTTGTAAGTTGTAATCATGTTAGAAATCGCCAACACACCACACAGAAAATGTGTATACCAAATTTATATTTTCTATTTTATATGGTTTTTAAATTTGAATACCGTGGCTGAGTGGTAGTGTTGGCTGATTGCAATGCTAAGGACGCAGGTTCGAATCCCGAAGACGGCATAAGAAAAATTCAATAAGAAGAAATTAGAAGAAGAAATTAGAAAAGAAAATAATAAATAATATAAAAAATTCAAAAAAAAAAAAATTAAAAAAAAAATAAAAATTCAAAAAAATTCAAAAAAAAAATTATAATAAAAAAATTCAAAAAAAGGAAAAAAAAAAAAATCCAAAAAATTTTTTATTTAATTTTTCTTATGCCGTCTTCGGGATTCGAACCTGCGTCCTTAGCATTGTAATCCGCCAACGCTATCACTCAGCCACGGTATTAAAATTTAAAAATTTTTTACGTCTTTTTGGTGTAAATTTAAATTACAACCTTTTGGCGTAATTTTTTGTTTAATATTACGACTTCATGTTAAAATTTTCTCTATTGGAAGTAATTCTGCGTTAATTTCGCGTAAACTTTGATGTAAAATTATTCTTTTCTAGAGTAATTTTACGTTACACCAAAATGTGTAAATATTTTGTGTTACATATGCAGAGTAAATTTACCACGATTATCGATGGCAATTTATTACCATCGATAATCGTGGTAATTTTACATCAAAAACTTTCTAGAGTGTAACTTAAATAATTTCCGAATGAAAAAATATGAAAAAAAAAATACTTTCAATTTAAAATTTATTATTTAACCATAAATTGATAGCATCTTAATGTTATCGTAGAATAAAAACAAAAATTTTAATTTTTCCTTGCAATTATCTTATAAATAATATGAATTCTAGATTTTAAAAGTTATCTTCGTTTGGATTCTTGGAAATTCATATCGATATCGTTTTTTTCTTTTAGAAGATATAGTTTTTACTTTTTTAATGATGATAGTGCAAGAAATCATTAAATTTGAGAAAAAATATTTCAAGCTTTAAAAGCAAAATATTTCAATATTTTTATTTTATACAAAAAACAATGTTTGGCTTGGCTTGGATGTTGTAAATAAGAATTTTTTTTTTGTATGGTAACTTCATTGTAAAAATATTATTTTTCTTTGAGAAATAGTTTAAGAAAATAATTTCAATTAATCTCATCTTTCAGAATATCATAATATTTTTTATTAAAGTTGACATTATCGCAGCATGTTTTTATCGAACACAAATTTATAACTTCTATAACTTTTTTTTAAATTTATTTTTTTTTTAATACGGTAAGCGCTACAAAATTTGATCTGAAATATAATGGCTAATATGAGTGTTACAATAAAAACAAAAGTAAATTTAACTTTTGTTACTGGAAGGGAACGCTAATGAAAGTATATAGCAATTACTTTTGCTTTAGCGTTAAATTTTGTTTGCTTTACATGAAATTAGATTTCAAATTTAGGTCTCACCCAAATGACAATTTCAGAGAGGAATATAACACAATTTCATTGAATGAACATTTTTTTTTTATTCTTTTTATTTTTAAAATTAATTATTTTTGCTGATCTTTTAAAATTAATTCTACGACACTAACAGACTGTGAGATACTCACTTCTGCAGTATAAAGAAGTGTATTTCGTTCACACAATTTTTAACTGACTTTTTAAGTCCGAAATAATAATGCTTATCATTTTTGCTTTACATAGTATTACAGGATTATGAAAAATATGGAAAATAAGTTTTTGAAACATTTTCATGATATGTATAAATTCCTTCCTTTCAATTCCATTTAACTATACAAAATACTTGTCTGTAAGTAATAATAGTAAATTGCACTCAATTAATTTAGTTTTACTTGAATACAAATTTTTTATATATTATTATTTTCTATCATCCTTACTCCTAACAACATTCATAATATAATTAAAACATAAAAAAAAAATTCTCACTTCAATAAATTTTCCTTTTTTATTTTTTAACATTCTGATATTCTAAGAACTTTTAATTATTTTATTTAAAGAACACCATCGGATAAAAAAAAGGAACATATCAAAAGACCAATGAATGCATTTATGGTTTGGGCGCAAGCAGCACGAAGAGTAATGTCTAAACAACATCCACATTTACAAAATTCTGAATTAAGTAAATCACTTGGAAAATTATGGAAGTAAGTTATTTAATGAATATTTTGTTTTTATTTAGTTAATTAAATAATACACTAATGGTTTTTCAATTAAAATAAAATTCATTCAATAAAATTAATTAAAAATTGAAAAAAAAAAATAAAATACCAGTGATTAATATTCAATACTTTCTAAAATTCATATTATTGATGGAAATATTAACGTGATGTAGGAAAGTTTATTGCTAAAGAAAATTATATGAAAATAAAAGCAATCAATATTAATGTTGCATGAAAAATTTATTGTTTTTTATGCAATTTTATTTTGTATACATCATTAATCAAAAAGTTGAAAATATAATTATTTAATAGAGCTAAGCATAAAATAATTATATATCATCGAGCAAAAAACTTTATTATTCAACCAAAAATTACGTCCATTTAAAATTTTTCAAAAGTTTTATTTTTTAAAGTGGAAAAGTTGGTTGTATTACTTCTTTCTTTATTTAAATATATTTTTTTGGGTTTGGGTTTTAAATTTTTCTTAAACTTTTTCAAACAAAATTTATCAAGTATATGGAAGTTTAATTTCAGTGGTCGACCGAGAATTAAATTTCTTTGGAAATATATCAATTTAAAAAGTTCGATAATAAAAATTGGAAAATAAGATAAAGAACTAATTTTCTTTTAATTTGGAAAAAAACAATTTCAAGAATAAAAATCATTATTTTACGAACTCTTAGGTTTAAATCAATGTGTTTCCCCTTTAAAAAGACTTCGTAGGAAATTTCAATAAAAATTTAATTTAATTTATATGTCTATATAAGATTTCTTCTGCGTAATTGTTAAGAAAATTTGCTTTTGATTTTAATTAATTCATTTATAATTTATAAATGTAAATTTTAATATGGAAAAAAAATTCCGCATTATAGCATTTTTAACGTAGCCTTTAACGAAATAGAAACGCAATGACATAAAAGATAATTTTCTAGTATCTTTCTTATATATGAAATATATCGTTCTAGCTTGTACAAAATATTCGTTTATAATTTGTAAAAAATCATGAGAGGGTGTATTAAAAATATGTATTTTATTGAAGTTAAGAATTTCATAATAAATTTTTATGAGTTATTCAATAATAATACTATATCTAAGCTTTCTATTGCCACAGCTCTAATATTAACAGACATAATTATGTACCTTATTAAAGTTTATCTGATTCATGTATGCAAACCTAAATGACGCTTTTATTTTTCATTTAATTCTTTTAATATCATCTGCTTTTACTTAACTTTTACTTCACAAATATATAACTCTTGTAATTACGAAATAATATTCATATTTTTAAATAAAAATCTTCATACACATGCATACCGGGGTACAAAGTTTTACCGGAAATTCTTATTGCTTTTTTTTATGCTTTATTTATAATTTTATAAATTTAATTTCTGTGGTATTGATAAATTTTTATTTTTCTTATTTCGCAAGAATATCAAATTCAAAATGAAGAACTTATAGCGCAAAAGTCACTATCTATAATTAAACTTTCCCCATTATCATGTTAGTTTGAAAGGATTTCTGTTAAAAAGAACGACAAAGTTAAATGGACTAAATTTCTTATGATTTATAGATTTTTCCTAAATTTAAGGATAAATTGACGATGTTTAGAATTTTTTTTACTATGTTTCACTAAAACTAATTAAAATTCAGTCTAACGAATATATTCGAACTTTGAAGGGGTTATCACTTTTAATTGATTCAATTGTAAAATAAATCATCATTTGACTTAACTCTCTTCATTATTATTTAAATATTTCTCTTTATCTTCTTTTCATATATACATTATTTAGAATTTTATTTATTTTCGCATAATTTTTAATATTTTATTTTTTCAAATTAAAAGAAAATTACGATTATGTGGTGTTTTTAAATTTGGTGCGAAAAGGGTTTTCTATTTTATTATTTTCTCGATTTTGTGTTTATAAAATGTTTTTGGGTCATTTCCATTTTTATTCTTCATAAATTTATATGTGTTTTATATTATTTAAAAAGATTATAACTAAAAATTACTTTATTATGCAAATGTAATTTGTAATTTTTATTATTATAAGTTTTTTTTTCTATTGTACCTAGGTATTATATTCCTTTTTGAAATTCTAGCTATATTCCAATTATATATATATATTAGTTATATTTTCTATCTTACATACATATATTAATTAAATTGATGGAAATATTTGGAAAATACATTCTGACTGTCATACTTATTTTAAGCCCGAACTAAAACATGATCCACTATCTTGATTGCAGAAACTTGTTGAATTCGAAATTATTTGATTTAATAAAATTGTGCATCAAACAAAATTATATGAGAGGAATTTTAGTTATCTTTTTTTTTTTTTTGCAAAAAATGCTTTAATTTTTTCTTCTCGTCGTAAATCTTATAACATCAAATTCAATTAAATTTAATATAATTTTTTTTTATCAATATATAATATAATTTTATATTCAAGGGATCTAAAGGATACAGATAAGAAGCCATTTATTGAATTTGCTGAAAAATTACGTTTAACACATAAACAAGAACATCCAGATTATAAATATCAGCCCAGAAGAAAAAAATCTAAATTAATGAATAATTGTTCTTCAAATTTACCAACAACAATATCGAATCAACAGCAATATTCTACAATTGGTGATGGTAATAATGATATACCAAAATGCTCTCTAGGACAAACAAAGAAAAATTATAGTAATTCGTTAAGGAATCGTTCAATTGAAAAAAAGAATTTAACAAATAATAATAAAAAATTTATCAGTCGACAACTCAATCAATCACAATTTATATCAATGAACAATACCAGTAACAGCAATAGTAGTGGTAGTGCCAACAACAGTAATAATACAATTATGAATATAGGTAGTTGCTATACAAATTCAGTACAAAATTCAAAACAACATAATGATAATAATAATATCATTAGTGATTCATATCGTAAAATTGATTATATTTATCATCACATCGATTCACCATCTTCAACATCATCATCAAATTCTTTAATAAATGATGGACAACATCCGTTGACACCACCAGCAACACCATATTTGACTGGAGGTGCTGTTGGATTAAGTGGTTTGCCAACAACGTCAACAACGCCATCATCAACGATACAAAATTCCTCATCATCTAATCAATTTTCAATAAATTTACATTCCAGTCCTATGTCAGTGAAAAATTCTCCAGAAATACGTGAACAATATGAATACCATTCACGTAACAACGGTGAATATTTTCTCAACAGGTTAGCAATTTTATTTAATTACTTTTTCAATTAATTTTATGGATTCACGTAGAATTTTGAAATGTCTAAAAAGAAATTAGGACAAAATGTTTCTGTTGGAAATTTTTTTTTTTTTTTTCTTCTTTAGAAGGAAAAAATTCTATTTATTTTAATAAATATTGTTATGTTGTACCTACTTATACCTAACAAACAATTTTTTTTTATAGGCACAATTTCATTTATTTTCAGTTTTAATGATTTTATTCATTGGATACTATTAAAGCTATGTGTAATGAATAAGAATAGGAAAATTGGAAAATTTGGCAAATTTTAGTCACGAAAATGACATTTAGCATATAATAAAAAAAATTATAATATTTTTTTGCTACACTTTCTCAATGAAAATAATAGTAAAAGTCTTAATAAGCTTTAGGGACTTTGACGTGTAAATGGTTACATTAATATAGAACTTAAAAAATTGTTCACTTCAAGTCATTACTGCAATTAAAAATAATGTTTGATTTTATTTTTGACATTGAATTTTTCGTTTTATAAATACTGGAGAAAACTTAGCAAATAACAAAATGTTTCGAATGAGGACAAATTAAAAAACTAAAATAATAGCAACTTACGGACAAGTCAAGCGGACCAATGAATTCATAAACCACAATTTCCTCTTTTTTTATGTAGAAGTCAATACCCTGTAAAATTTTAAATAAATTTTCAATCATTTATAAATTAATGATATCAAATAGGGTATTGGTACATTTTTTATTTTTGAAATAATAACCTTGAAGAATCATTGTTACCAATTTGTAAAATAAGCTTAAAATATTTTCCATTCCAATTTAATTAATTTTATTATTCTTTTATTTTTTGGGAAACAAACAATTCTATTTGGAAAGCAACTAATTGTTGAATAGGAAAAAATCTAATTCAATTAACCATAAACTAATTCATAAATCTGATTAATAAAAATTTCCCTATTATGCTTATCTTAATTATATAAAATTGATTAGTTTTTGTAATGAAAGACAAAAATTGTAACAAGACTTTATATCTATATCAAATGATGAAAACAAAAAAGGCAAACGTTTTATTAAAATGTTTTTATTTTTAGTGAATTTTGTGCAAATGGAAATTTCTTAAATTGTCAAAAATTTAATTTGGAAACATTTAAATATCATCAACAAAATTATAATCATCATAATCAAATTACAAGTTATACACAAACTGTATCTGGGATGTCACCGTCTGTTAACACCGGCAACTCTACAGCAGCATTTTCTGCAACGGTAAATTTAATTCAACCAGGTCAAATGGTGCAGCAAAATTTTTTGGCGCCAATTGACACAGACATTGATCCAAAGGAAATCGACCAATATTTATTTCATCAGCAACAGCAACAACAGAATCATATTACAAAAGTATTACCGTCATCGTCGTCGTCGCCTCCATGGAATATTAATAGTAATTCAACAGTGACGAGAACTTCAAATAAATCTGAATTATTAGAATTGCAACCTGTTGATGAAAAAATAACAAAAATACCATCACTATCAATATCAACAGATGGAATTGTTTTAACAAACCCACAAGGGATACAAGAATCATCATTAAATAATGGTGAAGTTGGCGCCAATACAATAGACCTTTTGGGTGCCAATAATAATATTGAAACTGAATACTATCATCAGAATTCATCATCTTATCATTCAAATCACTACATATGGGAGAATTATGGGAATTCTTAAGTAAAAGGATGATTTTTTTTTTTTGCTTGTGCAAATAATATAAATGTGTAATAATAACAAAAAATAAAATTTTTAAGTTCTGAACAAATAATAAAATTAATTTAAATGATGTTACATAGCTAATTAATATGTGCATATTTAAATTTAAATGTAAACTTAACTACTTAGATCTAGATTTAGAAATGTTTTCCTCAATTTACTAAGCCGAATTCAGAATATTCAAGTGAATCCCATGATTTTAGAAAATCATTTAACTTGCAGCTGAGTACATTGTCTGTTTTCAATGTGGCTATAAAGAAATAAATTATCATATTTAGTATTCTTAATGAGATTAAGTAATAATAGTTACTTAATCTACAATTAATAAAAAAAAAATCTTATTTCTGAATTTGTATAAACACAATTCTTCACAGCCTGTAAAACTAAAAACTATTAAATGAAAAATTTGCATATTTGCCCGTAACATACTTTATACGATTTTTATGAACACACATAGATTTTTGTTCTTTTTTTTATGAAAATAATCTTATATGTGAAAATGTATAATAGTAAGAAAAACTTCTTTATAATTTGATAAAGAAAAAATAATAAAAATTTTTTTTTCTTACAGTTTACTGTTTGCAATTTAGCTTTAAGAAATTTAAAGATTTTGTTAAAATTAAAAAGAAAAAAATTTATAAAAAATATTTGTTGTAAATTGTTATGTTTTTTTTGATCCATTTTCGTTTTTTTATTCAACAGAGAATATCACCAACTACCGCACTCATAAAAATGAATGATTTCTCTAATATAAGACGATTTAAAAAGTTTATTCATTTAAAATTTGGATAAATTTAGTTAAATTTTTAATGGGAGAAAATTGAAAGCTTTAAGAAGACTTTTACTTATGCATTTTCCAGAACTTTAAAAGAGCATTATTACCAATCACATTTTTATGATTTTCAAATTTGAACTTTATGTAATAACTTAACAGATCTGCTAGAAATTAAGTATGTGGTCGAAATTAATCGTAATTTTGGCACAAAAAAGTTTTGTTTGAAATTTTACAAGAAGATGATTAAAATCCATTTTTCAATGGTTATTTTTGTTGAAGTAATCTTAAAATAAATTTAATCCAAATTGAATTTAAATTTTAGTTTGAAATGAAATTTTTCGAAAAAGTTTTATTTGCAAATACTGAAAATAAAACTTTATCGATAAAATTTTCAGTTTAATGTTGTAAAAAAAAAGTTACATATTAAAAAATAATTTAAAATATGTAAAATTCTTTTTTACCATTAATTTATGAGAATATTTTTTGCGACTATTATAGGACGAGTAAGATTATGTAAACTGTGGCATTGATTTATAAGTTCCTCAGCCTGAAAAATATCTGGAATTAGTATTATGCTTGTGTACTATATATATCTATACTTAGGCTACAAGTAGGATTTATTATAGGAATTTATATATTCTAAGCAAACGAAAACCACATTAATTAATTAAAATATAAATACGTATATAATTCCTAACTATATATTAATATTGTCTTTATTTAATAAATATTTTCATATTTTCTTCTCTTGTAAAGTATTTTTATTTTTCGCCAGAAACCTTATGAAAATATAAATAAAGTCATATGTCACAACAACAACAATAAAAATAAAAAAAAACAATTATGGCTAACATAATATATTTCCAGATCACATATTTCTTTCATTTATACATGAACATAAATATATTTAAACATTATTATATTTTATTATAATTTGAAGGAAATTGAGGGAAAACTTTTTGTTTTTCCTAAATTATTATGTATAATGACATTAATTAAAATAAATACTTTATTTTGCAAATGACCTTCGTTTAGGGAAGGCAAGAAAAAAATGTATAATTTTTTTTTTTTTTTTCATATTTGCTTGTTTTATTTTGCCATTTTTATTATATTATTTACACAAATATTGTTTTAATTCACGTATATAACAAAAAAAAAAAACAAAAACAAAATTATTTTTCCTACTAAGGGTGTTGAGTTATATATAACTTAATCCTCGTGTTTTATATTCGTAATTATTTCACATTATTTTTTTGTAGATACCTTATATTAAGTTTATTTTTTTTGACCAAATTCTTTAGGCATAATATCTTGCACATATTTATATACATATAATAAAAATTAAGAAAAAAAAAAATGTATGTTTCTTTTTCTTATATAGTTCTTATAACGTTATGAAAATGAAGAGAATAAAAACCTTTAATTCTTTAATTTATAAATAAAATAAATGGAAATTTTGGATAAGTCAAATTAATTTTAAGTTAAATATATGGGGTTCAATTATATACATTTTTGCCATCATTTTAAACTATATATGTACCTGTATAATGAATGTAGGAAAATAAATTTTACTTTTTTAAAAAACAATATATACTTTTCTGTAAATGTATTTAATTAAAAATTATAATAAATACTACATATATATATATGAATTTATTTTAAGTTCACTTTATTCCTTAGAAAAATAAAATTAAAAATATATTTTCTTTTTATTTGCATATTATTTTACGTTTTAAAGGTAAAAATTCCTTTTTTTATTCCTGTTATTTTTCTTGTTTTAATTAAGTTAGAGTGGTTAGAATGTTTTCTGTTTGTTTGAAAAAAAAAAATGAATTTTTTTTACTACATAGAGAAGGTTAAAAATATAACCTTTTTTTTTTTTTTGTCCGACAGACACTCATTCAATAAAATAAATAAAAAATAAATTAAAATGATAAGTGTCCCTTCTTTATGTTAACAAATTTTTTCCTTTTTGTTGATAAAAAAAAAAAGAAAAATTCTAGGCTAAAATTTTTTAGATAAAAATTTTCCGCAAATAAAATTTTCTAATTTTTAGTCTCTTCATTTTCGTTAAAAAAAAATTTTTATTATTTATTTTTTGTATATCTAATTATATAAAATTGTTGGGGAAAATAGTGTGCTATATTGTCAGCATTTAAATAAGTAAAATTTATTTCATGGGAACATCTGGCCACAGATAATTATCGAAAAACTTTTTCCTTAAATTTTTAGATTTTGATACAAAAAATATATTTGTTCAATTGTGAACATAAATTTATTCTAAGTACTTTACATAGTAGTTAAACAACAATGCGACAACCGTGGTAATGTTGCTGCAAGACAAAATGATTTGTCAATATAAATATTTTCAAAATTAAATTGTTAAATAGAAAATAAAATTTTTAATAAATAATTTTGTAAACTACTCTTAAAGCCAATTTAGCTTTAATTAAATTCAACGTTTTTTGTGAAAATTTATTTCAATTTTTCACTAAATATTCTTGATGTGAATTCTTTTAGCGTTAACTTATTTTCTGTTTATTTTTTTTTTTTTTTTATATTTTTTCTGTTGTATTTTACATTATTCAACATTAATATTATCTGGGAGTTGATGTTTTGTTTATATATGTGTTGTTTTTGTATACATAATTTACACAGCAAAAAGATTGTTGTACTATTATAAGTACATAAGTTTTATTTTAAAGTATGTTTTATGTAAACAAAATAATAATAAAATATGCTAAATACTACAATTTTAAATCATAAAACATAAATGTTTGGAAAGATGTTTTACTATTTTTTTTTTTTTTTAATTTGGCTCGTACGAACGAAGATTATACTGTGCTTGTTTTTTCTGTTTTTTTTTTTTTTTTTGGAAGAATTTAAATATTTCAATTAACACTTTTGCTTAACTTTATTAAATTATTTAAAAACAGATAATAAATAAGAAGACAAAAAAAAATTATCTTCGTTTTTATTAAATCATAAAACCACATTTTAATTTATATTCTGTGTTACTGTTATTGTTATAAAAATATTTGTTTATATTTTGGTTTAACATATTCGTTTTGTTTTGTTTTTAATGTTTACACACAAATTTTTGTTAACAAGTTAGAAAATTTGAAATTTATTTATTTTATTGGATTTATTTTGAATTTTTTATTTTTTTTATTTTATTAATTCATTTACTTATGTTTTGGTTAATTGTAAAATGTTTAAAAATATATATATATATATATAGGTAGTAGTAGTATATCTAATTATATCTGTTTTATAAATGTTTATTTGAATTAATTTTTAATGGGAAAAGTTTTTTTTTTATTTTGAAAATTGGGTGAGCCCTTAACACAGTAAACTAATGATACGGAAAATTTGTTTGGTGAAAATTTATGACAATTGAATTGAAAATTTAAATTTAATAAACGGGTCTAAAAGTGGATTCAATCAATACACGAATGGAGAGCTATCGTAGAAATATTGTAAAAAAAAAATCTATAATATTAAATTGAAATGTTGGAAACGGACCCTATACTTCATTTATGAGGAACTATTCTATATTTTTTTTCCATTATTTTACTTTCCTATGCATGCATGTAAAAAAAAATAAAATTTTTTTAAATTTATACTATGGTAAAAGTAAAGTAATTAAATTAGTTAAAAGATATTAAGTTA
This sequence comes from Hybos culiciformis, assembly GCA_964007475.1. NCBI lineage: Eukaryota > Metazoa > Arthropoda > Insecta > Diptera > Hybotidae > Hybos > Hybos culiciformis. The sequence goes on along the minus strand of OZ023273.1, from coordinate 30,179,236 downwards.
ATCAAAGTAAAATATTTTAAGAAAAAAAGGAACTGAGAATTCAATCAAATAGAAGGTATCGATATTTAAAAAAATATGTTGAAAAAATCTACTTTAACAAAATTTTACTTTAATTGGATACCAAACAATTAATAAGATAAAGTTCAAAAATTTACAAGTATTCGATTTATGTATGTAGTAAAAAGCACACTGAAAGAGGATACATTCACTGAAAAAAAAACTCTGAGGGGAATGAGCTATAAAATATATTACTATTATATTATATTTTTATATTAAAATATATTACAAAATTTAAATTTAATAAACGGGGCTTAGTAAACAATTTTTTTTATACAAAGTGAGTCTCTGAAATTGTTATGTGGTGCTAAAATCGTACGAACAGTTCTGTGGCAAAAAGCAATAACAGCATAAGTCTAAAAAAACGATTCTTCAGGCGAGCAATTTAAAGCCATTTTTCCATATGTAAAATGATGTCAAAACGAGATTTTGCTGTTATGGAGTAAGGAATATTTCGGTAAATAACTGAGCGATTATTCTAAAAAATTGACAGCATAGAAAAAAGAACACGTAGAAAAAGATGGCATTAATAACTTGATTTCGACATAACTCGACATATGCTCTTATTCCTTATTACCACAGAGTTATATTATATAAAAGTAAAAATACGAGCTATTTTTCCTTGCTATGTTTAAGTCATCCATTAGTTCGATTTGACCAATATATGTTCACGTATATGCATAGCAACGGAGCTGTATGTTCTTTCAGTGGGGTTACTGGAAAAATACACAAAATGATTGTCTTGAATTTATTAGATACCTACTCGGAATTAAAAAATTATAAATTTTTTTTTCCATGATTTTCACTTTATTCTCTCTTGTAAAGGTAATAAAATGCAAAATATAATTTTTCTTTTCATATATTTTGTTTTCATTATCCTTGAAAAGCTTTATACTTTCTGCATTGAGAAAAAAAAAAATAAAAAATACTTGCAATCCTTTCATAATTATCTCATTTATTTTTATGTCCATCGAATTATAAATAAAATTTAGAAGAAAATCCCTTACCTTTCTTTCCTTCATTAATGAGTTTTATATATTTATATACGAAAAAAAAAAAAAAATGTTTATCTTATTTTTCATGATCATTTAAAGGGATTCATATTCTTAATATAAATAATTATAAGCTGTTACTGCAGGTTTAAGATATGAAACCCTATTTTTAAAGCAGTTGTTCTGATGATGTACTATAGGTGTCAAAGTTGTTTATATGGAAGCCAATCATTTGTTATAATCAAAATTACAATATTCTCTTTCTAGGCAAAACCATCCACTGTCTTTAGTAATATTTAAATTTTCCAAGTTATTATGGATAGATACGAAATTTAAAAAATTATTACAGTCCAAGGATTCGGACTAGGGTCGATATTTCGATGATAATTGTTATATTTTTGTATATGGTATATGACTAAATGGTATTGAAGGGACCTTAAAATTATCTTCAGCCCCTGATTATGACTTAAAATTAAAGTATATTAAATCAAAATTGAAAGCGGGACCCATACTTTATTTTTATATAATGTTTTAAATTTTTTATCATAAATACATAAAATGAGGATAATATGTCCTTATTTTTAAACCATTATATTCCATTTTTACTATACTTTCGATAAGTAATTTAATGTTAAAAAAGGAAACGAAAAACAAGAACTTTTAATTTTGACGCAGTAAAAAAAGTGTCAAAAATCTTCGTTGATAGAACAAATAACAGGACAAAAATCCAAATAACAAATATAACAATAATTTTGTAAATTTAAAATTTCAAATATCAATGCGATATTCTAATTCGTTGTCCCAAAAGATTGTAATAGGTAAATATGCTTTAAAAGTTTTCTTAAATTATATTTTTTTCCACGCTGACCAATTAGGCTACAAATATTCAAATAAAAAGTGAAAACAAGATCAAACAATGTTCGGCCAATGTTGCTAGGATTTTGCAAAGATGACAATTGAAAGACTTAAAAACATTATTAATTAAAATAAAATCTTTTAAATAATATAGATTTAGCTATAGTTACAATTTTTTTTAATGTCCTTTCATTTTGTGTATCTTTCATTGTAACTTTGATATTAAATCAACATTGTTCTTTAATTGCGTATACTTTGAAGAAAATTAATTCTTTTTTGTTCTACTTTTGTGATTTATAAATAGAAAACTGACAGAATAAATGTTTTTTTTGTTAAAAAAAAAAGAAGAAAAATAAATTTCACAAAATGCCGCACGAAACATTAATATAATTATGTAAAAGTTAATTATGTTAATTTTATTAAAGATCGCAAAAAAAAAAAAAAACCGACCACAAAATCAGATACCTATTAAATAATAAATTATATTGCAGCTTTCTAATGGTTTGATTAATTTATTTTTCTCATTTATAAAGATAATTTTAATAAATAGAAAGCGCTATATTTATTCAATTATTAATGAGTTATAATGGAGACCAAATGTCTTAAGAATGATATATCGTTATTGAGAAATCACTAATTCAAAAAACATAGTGTTTTTTAAATTGATATTTAAGAAGTTTGAGTTAACATCGTTGTTATATCAAAATAATTGTTCTTCAAACCTGAAAGTTTAGTTTATAATATTATTTATATTATAATACTATTCAGAATTGACTTATTATACTGAGCCTTATAATTTGCACAATATCAAGTTGCGAGTAATAAGGTTTTGGTAGCATAAAGTTGGCATTATAATGAAATGAGTAAACTAAGCACAACTAAAAACAAAAAACTTAGAAAATGTACTTAGTGAGTTTTGCTTGTAAACCAACGATATCAAAAGGCAGTCCTTTATTTTAGATTCCTTTCATTTTCATTAATGTTTATAGTTTTCGATAGATCTCAAATTGTGTATATAAAAACTTATATTATACATATACCAATATAGTGTGTCATGTGAAAAGTAGTGAAGTTTCAAATTTTTGTTTTTACATTTTAATACCCAATAAATATGTATTAAAGCTTAAATTGAAATTTTAAGATGTTTTTCTGGTCTAACAATAATATTTTTATTTTATAATGAAGAACAACTTTGTACATGTATGATATAATAAAAAAAATAATTGTAGAATAAACTGTAATAGTGTATATATGTATAATTTTATATTCATAAACTAGTTTTTATTAATTTTTATTTGATTGAATTTGAACAATTTTCAACTTTACAAACAATGTTTTCAATATAAATTCAATTTTTCACCTTTGGATGTTAAGAAAACATATTGTAACGAACAGACATTATTATGTGTACACTTGATAAGCTTTTCAAAATTAATCAAAAATGATTAAATTATTTAGCTTGGAGCATATTTTATCAGGCTGGCTGTTTCAATTTAATTTAAAAATTTCCAAATTTCTTTTGACACATAGTATACCTGGATATCGTTATGCGAAAAATCCTTATTTTCATATTTATTTTGTGTTGACAAGTACCTACATACTATATCTCATTTTCTTTTTGAATATATGCAATAAAAGAGATAATATTATTCAAGTGGAATAATTTCCAAATTTTGAGTGATTTAAAATTTAAATTATCTCTAATGGATAGAATGATAAGCTTGAAAGGTTTTTTCTGTTTTTGTTTTTTTTTTTCTCTCTCCAAATTAACGAAGGTACGAAAACAATTTTTGAAAGAGCCTATTTAAAATATAATTTAATTTATTCATAAGTGTAGGTATATATATTTTGAGCTTAATACATAATGCTTGATGTAGGTTACATATAAAATATAAACGTAAGATGAATCTACAGTTTTTTCTTATATTTTTCACATAAAATTACTATCATTTTTCATTTGTAGGCCAGAGATAATAAATTTGTTTTGAATTCTAAATACACAATAGGTGATGTGAAGAAGAAAATTGGTTATTTTATATTTTAATAACAAGTTTGCATAAAAATTTGTAAATAATGTATGAAAAAATTATATTTGTTGATTTGAGAAATTCATGTAGAATTTACCAAAAAATTTTGTTTCGAATGGAAATTTAAATTTCAAAGAAATAATTATGCATTTATAATATTTACATAATCAAATTTATCAACTTTAGTTTATGTTTTCACTGTTCGTAATGTTGATTAAAAAGGGTACGAAAATAGGTATATATGAATTGGAAATTTGTATTTTCGTTTCTGTTTTTAATTTTCTTTCAACAGTTCATGATTTTGTAACATACATATTGTCAATTTCAAAAGAAGAAAATATTTTATCAATTCGAAAATTGAAAGAGAAAATTAGTGAAAATATAATAAGGCAAAGCTCTTAAGGTTTTATTTATATATTGATTTTATTTTTATTACTCAAAGAATCCTTTTTTTTTTTTCTATTTTGTATAAAACTTTTTAATTTTATAAATAAGAGATTTTGGTCCATTTCAAGAAAAATATATAAAAAAAAAAAAAAAAACTTTAATCTCATTGAGATTTAGAATTAAATCCTTTTGAAAAATTAATTATTTCATTCGAGTAAACTTTCTTTTATATTATTTTGTTAGTTATCATTATAAATATGTTTTAAATGACAAATTCCCAAAGGATAACAAAAACTTTTTTTTATATTTTAAAGAAAATCCGAAAGAGAGCAATATTTCCTTTTAGCAGTAAATTAAATTTTGATTTAATTATTTATATTAAAACAAAAAAAAAAAAAACAAAAAAGATGTAATTCAATAAATATTAAGAAAAGTTTTTCTTCATTTCTTTTTAAACCATCAACAAATTCATCAATTTTTCTCTGTTTATATTTGTGTTTTTTTTTTTTTTAATTTTATTAACGTTTTTTCACTTTTCAATCTACTGTTTTGTTCAAATCAAAAAAAAATTTTGAAGAAATTTTCATCCTTCTGAATCAAAACAATTTTTTTAGAAAATTTTTCTCTTTAAAAAGGCCTTTCTCTAATTAATTATTTATGTTCGTTTGTCATTATATTCTTAGAAAAATATTTGATTGTAAATTTTAGAAGGAAATTAGTGATTGAATGTCTGTAAAAATTTGTGTTATTTTTTTCGATTAATATATTTTCGTAAAATCGTTACAAAAAAAGTCGATTGTAGAGAGTAGATGCACTTTGTTTTTTATAGAAAAACGATAAATTATATTTTCCCTTAAAGTTTTGAATTTTGTTGATCCTCATCATGTAGAGATTTTTTTTTTTTGGTAATTTTAGACCATTTTAAAGTCAAATTTTTCAACGATTTTTTATTTAAAATGCCCGGACTGTTTCATGGTCTATACATTTTTAACACCGATTGAGATTAAATGCTCGAAATACCTTCAAAATTTTTTTACTAAGTAAAATAAAAATTTGAAAAGGAAGACATGTTTAGTACTTAATCTGAACAGATTCTAAAAATGTATATACCTATCATTTCAAAGCATTAAACAGTCCGGGTTTCGAATGATAAGTTGCTTTAAAAATTTTAGTTTAAATTGGTCTAAATCGGCATTTGAATAAAATTTCCAAAAAAAAAAAAACAAATTATCCCTACATGATCCTCTTAATGCATCTATAGGAGTAAACAAAATATTTGAAGTAAAAGATAAAAAAAAAATTCGGCCTGGATTATTAACATCTTTCCGGCACTAAATAATATTGAATAATAATTACTTCAATACATTTTCATTTGTATCCTCTTCTTCTTCGATTAACACTTTGATTTTATGTAAATTTTATTCTATATCTAGATGTCGATAAAATAATCCTTTTTATACATAGGTTAGCATAGTTTCCTTGAACTTTTTCTCGTAATTATTTATATTTTCTTTAACTTAGGGTAAAGATAAATGAAAATTAAACTTGTAAAAGGCATTAAATTTGATCCCAATAAAAAGACAAAAAAAAAAAAAGAAGATAATAAAAGAAAACTCTCTCTATATAAAATGTATAATTCTAATTTAAGAAAAATGTTTTCTATTTATGTATTATATATTTTCTTTTCTATCAAAAATTATTGGTCTTTGGATACCGAGAAAAAAAGAAAAATTTTTTTTTTATGTAATTTTGTTAATATTAATATAAAAGTTTTATATTTTACTAAAATTACAAGCTTATACATAATATGAATAAATTTACATAATATTAAAAAAAGAATATATATATACATATTATTTTTTTAATACCATGTGTATTGTTTTTCAAAGACATTAAATTTATATATTTTAGTACGAGTTCATAAAAAAAAAAAGTTTAAGCCCTCAAGTCTTTTGCTTTATATTTTAGTTTCTAAAATAAAATTCAAAAGGATTCCCATCTATTCATGCGGGTATTTTTTTACATGAAATTTGTTTTTAAAATTTTTTATTATTATTATTTTTTTTTTTTTAATATCAAGGGTATTTTTTTGTAAATTGAAAAATTGGGAATATACCTTTAGCAGTAAGTTTTCAATAAAAATAAAATTATTTTTATACTTACTTTTTTTTTTGTTTTCTACAAGTTATATTTATTAAATATTGAAATGTTTTGAAAAAATGAACAAAACCCCTTTCTATTTGAAACAGCTTTTATCAATAAAATTTCGTAAATTTTGGTCATTTGGTAAATTTTGTTTATATAGAATATTGAATGTGCATATTTTTTGTTTTAAAACAATGTACAAAAAGTGCTGATGAAACTTAAACTATGGAAATTCATTTGCTGGAACTTAAAATTATTTGCTAAAGAATTTAAAAAAATAATTCTGTTTAAAATTTTCAGATCATCCATTTGAGAGTTTTATTATTGAGTTTTAAATTTGAATATAAAAAAATTAAATGGTAATGAAATCACTTCACAGTGAAATAAGGACTATAAATTAAGTTCACTAAAAAAAAAACTCGTTGGAAAATTACCTATTAGAACCAGCTATAAAATTATAACTGAACTGTAATATTTTCTGATAGTAAGTGCTAGAAATCTTTACATAATGAATAATGAAAATTATAATGAAAATTATATAGCATATAGAAAATTATAATTTTTATTGTGTTTTCTGGCAAAAAATAAATAAAAAAAATATTTTTTTTATACAATATGAGTTTTTGAAATTTTTATAACAAATATTGCTTTAATCATATGAATAGATGAAAAGAATTAGATATTTTACCTTGTTGTGACAAATAGCAAAGTTTCCTATAACGTCATCGCGATTTGATAGCAAAAAATATACAGAAAATATAGCTGCCGCAGCCATATGTTTTTTCAGTGTATAATTTCAAAACATTACTTGATCTAATCATTGATTCAGAATACTAAAAAGATTGCCATTTTTATTTCCATTATCTATTCTTGATCAATGATTGTATTTAATGAAAAATTCTTAAATTTGTAGTGGACTTAAGACTTATGCAAATGGATGAAGAATTTTAGGCCCAACATACAATTAATGGTGATCAACGTTAAAAACACATCACGAAACGTTCTATCAAGAAAAATTTGTTTCGTAACAAAATTTATGTTCATGTCCATGCTGAGCATTGAAAACTACCACAGCGGAAACCAGTCCAGAAAAACTTTTTTTAGAATTTTCTCTCACTTAATACAAATTGAAGAAATTTGAATATTTATTTTTGTTTGTTAATTAAATAACTCATAAAATTAAAATTATATAATTAGTAGGTAATTTCAATAATTTTTCTTTATATTTATTTAACAAAGTACAAATTTTCGTAATTAAAAAAGGTGAATGAATAAGTAAAGAATCCCTTATTTTTCAAATATTTTATACTGCTTATGATTTTCTATTAAATTTTATACTGCTCTTCTAAATATACTACATAGTTGCAAAATAAGTTCATTTTTTTTTATCCAATTTCCTCATTTGATTTGATTAAGTGCGTTCTCTGATCCAAATTAGAGTTTTTTTTTCTTTCTTATTTGTTTCAATGCAGAAAAAGGTACTTCAAGTCTATAAAGTTTCTTTTTTTTTTTCTTTTCATTTCATGGGTAAAAAAAAATTTTAATGAATTTATAATAGCAAAGGCAAAAAAGGAAAAAAAAAATATCTATTTATGCTTCCAGAAAAAAAAGGAAAAGTTTTTTTCTTTTTTTTCAACAGATAAAGAAAATCCTTTTTAGGTATCTTATCTTTTATTTTCATTTAATATGAAAAATAAAGTAAAGTTTATTAGATTGACTACAGCTATAAAAGTGAAAAAATTCACAGAAAAATTTTATATATATATAATAGTTAGTATATTTTTAAAATTAATAAGAAATTTTATATTTTACGTCAGTTGTCAGTTTTCATTTATTTAAATCATTAAATTAAACTGCTTCTGGCGAATATATTCTGTCAAAAAATAAAAGAAAAAAAAAAGGCAAATTCTTTGAAAACATTTTTTTTTTTTTATTATTTTACGCCTTTGGAAAATTTAATCCACGTGTTACAAATTTAATGAAAACAAAACTAAATATATAAAAATATTAATTACAGTAAGATTAAATTATAGAGAGAACACAAAGAATTTTTAATAAGGATGTAGCTTAAAATTTTCTTTGAATTTCTAATATTCATCATTTTAAATGTATTATTTTCATATTTGGGGCTCTTTACAAAATGCCCAAGAAAAAATTTAAAAAGATCTCAAATAAAATAAATTTAGGACTCGAAAAACAATATTATAACTCCAATAATATGTTTATGTTATTATGTCAAGAAATTCTATACAATAGGGTATATATACTAGGTATATATATATAAATTTATAATTCTCATGAATTTTTTTTTCTTTTATTTTCTAAAACTAAAAAATTGATTATTTTATTATTTGTAAATGTCAATCTTAAAATTTAATTTGGCATATAGACTTTGTTGAGAAACTATTTTATATCCTAGTAGTTTGTTAAGTTAATTTTTAATCACATTTCATACTTCAATTTTCATCGAAATAATAATTATTGTTTGCTTGATGGTTGGTGAAAAAAAAAATATATATTATGTAATTTTAATTAAATTTTAAAAATTAATGTTATAATCCCTCTTCAATTTGGGATCTACATAAATACGGTTGTGAAACTTTAATTTTCATTCAATATATTTATTAGCTTTTTTCAAAGCTTTTCAAGTATATTTGAAAACCAATTTTTTATTTATTTTTTTTTATTTTTATCAAACAAAGAAAATTTATTGATGGAAACACATGAGACTTGAATAACCATTGAATGAATTTACAGAAAAATTTAATAAAAAAAAAAAATCAAATAAAAATTTTTTTTTTAGTACATATCAGAAATTTGTTTTCAATAAAAAATGTTTGTTTTATATTTAAAAAAAAAAAAAAAAGGGGATAAAAAGCACTTGAATAATGCAAACAGAATTTTGAGTTGAAATAAAGTTAGTTTAATATTTCAGGAGTCCTATGGAAATTATTATTACATATTATTTTTATTCGTATTAAAAAATAAAAAAATTAGAACCCCTTTCAACTTGAGAAGGATTCAGAATTTTCTTTGAAAAGAAAGTCTACCTAGTTTTTTTTTTAAGTAAGGTAGAGGGTGAGTGAAAACAAATTCAATTTTAGATTTCCGTGATTAATATGTTCAAAAAAAGCAATACCTTCAAATCTACTTAGCTTTCTTTTTTACGAATTAGTGACATTTTTTTCTTCTCAATTAATTACAATTAATTTTGATAAAAATCTTTCATTAATTGTAATTTGATACACTGATGCATTATCTTAATATGTAGATATGTTATATTTATCATAAATAAGTTAAATTTGGCTTTATATGCTCTTTCACATTTTTAGCCTAAAATATTTAATATATAATGATTTAACTTTCTTAACATTATATAATTTCATTTTATTGATGGAAAGGTATGATAGGTTTGATAGCTGAAAATCAGAAAATGTCTTATCAAATTTTATTTCATTTATATAATATATATTTGGCATTATGTATCTCATCCATATACATATATATATTATCATCATATATTTTCATATGAATTTTCCTTCTTGTTTCATGTAGTACTTACACGTATATCAAATATTCAATATAGAAATGTTTTTGAACTTGAAATTTTAGACACATATCTATATAATTTTTTTTTTTTTTTTTTGGGAAATCAAAGATATTTCTAAATGCAAAATATGTATAAAATATACAGAACATATTGATTGGAAAATAACAGAAAAGGGTATAAAAATATATATTTACATTATTATTATTTTGTAATAATTTCCCTATAGACATAAACCTAGAGATATTATTGTTTTTTTTTTTATTTTATTCTTCTTTCTTTTCTATTATTATATTTTTTATATGGTATGTAATGTACATTATACATATTATACTTACATATTATAATTTGATTCATATTTGTTTTGTGTTGAATGATGAAGATAAATGTAAAAATATTCATTCATAGAGTACATAAAAAAATAAATGTAACTCAATAAAGCATAAAAAAAGTGTAAGAAATTTTATGAGAGAATTGCAAGTAGAATTCTAATGATGTTGGCTTAAAATAACCATTCAAGTGTAAACAAAAGATAAATAATTATAATATTTGATTTTGAATATTACTGCGTCAACCCCACAGTTCATCACTATATTATGTATTTTTTTATTTTTGAAATACATTAAAATTCTTTTTACAATGGACAAGGCTTTCTTGGCATGGTTACGAAACAAAAAAATTTAAAAAATTTTTGAAGATAAAAGTTTTTAGAAAATATCAGCTGTGAAAAAAAAAAAAGGATTTTTATTTCAAAAATTTTACATTTTCCTAAAAAAAAAAATTGTAATTAAATATTATTTATGATAATTTTTTTCAATTTATTGTTAGTAACTATAGTAATTTATCTTCTTGGTAACAATTCGTTTCTATGACAAAAGTTCCTAGTTGTAAGATATAAAAAAAAAAGGGAATGTATTAAGAAATCCTTGATTTGAATAATAAAAATTAATTTTTTTTTGACCAGATGGTAATATCGTACTGCTTATTCAATGGTACATATTTGAATACGATAAAAAATTAAGATAATACGTTGATTAGTTAAAGTGTTTGGGCCACAAATTATTATTATCACAAATAGTGAATCACGAAAATTCTTAGTTCTCCGCCTCGCTTTGTCAATACTTAATAAGTATTTTAAGCGGTGAGAAGAATTTTTTATTTTTTTAAATAAATAAAATATTATAATACAATAATTGTAATTCAAGTGGAAAATATCCTTGAAAATAATTTTTTAAGTTTTTCTTTTTTTCTTTTTTTTTGCTATCCATTTATCGAAATAATATGACTTAACATTTTTTTTTTATTTATTCTAAGATACCGCAATATTTCATCATTTCATCATTTCATCATTTACAAAAAGAATTGTTGATTTTGATAAAAATTAATGTGCATGAAATTCTGCTAAAATTTTCTTTTTGTGACAATTTTTAAGTGCAAATAAATTATTGAATAAATTGCTAAATATGGCTAAAGTTTTGCATACATTTTTTAGGCTGAATTGATTTTTTATGTTATTTTTTTATGTAATTTATGTAAAAGATAACATTCTAGGTCCAGAACGATCCAATGTGATTTTCAATAGATATATGTTTATTATGGAATATTATTATGCCAATAAGTTCATAATATCAAATTTTTAACTTTAAAATTTAATACTAAACATTAAAGCCTAAGTCATTTATATTATATATGAATGTATTTTATTAAATGTGAGTCTTTAAACTGATCTCTCGAAAAGTATGTAAAATGGAGTTATTTTGTTATGCCTAGTGGCAACAAGATAAAATCTTCTATATAGATTTGTCTTTGACCTCAAGTAACGCACTCAGGACTATCTATTTTCTGTTCTAACATAATTTATTATTTATTAATACCCCATAAATTCAAATATTCTAGAAAACACACTTTATACAAGAATATACAACATATTCTCATGCACCCCATAATTTATTTAATTTGATAATGAAGGATAATTTGTACTTGAAAAAGTAACAAATTTTATTTAGTCCTGTTGATAAAATGTAAATTCTATATGCAACGAACAGCTAAAAAAAAATATTTATTTTTCTTTTTTGTTCAGACATAGAAATATTCAAATATTTATACAGAACAAGAAAAATCTATAAACTTTAATAAAATAGACTGCAGTATGTTTACCTTTCTAAGTTTAAGAAAAAAAAATTAACACATATTAAAAGTTTATATATAACACGTATTATATATTTTGATATTACATTAAATGTAGACTTTGTATATAAATAAGAAAAAATCAGGAAGTTTTCTCATTTTTCTCATTAATCCAGAGCTTTTTTTAAAAAGCTCATTTCTATTATTTAATTTTATAAATATTATTATAAAAAGGATATTGTGTGATTTATATTGGATCGAATATGTTATATCAACCTAATTTAAATTTTTAAAATATTTTTATTTAAAATGAAGTAATAAAAAACTCATGAAAAATGAAAACGAATTTTCCAACGTACGTAAAAATTGCTTACTTATTAATTATAATCAGTAGATTAAAAAATATTAAATTATAAATTAAATATTCAATTTAATAATTCTAACAACAAAAAAAATATCAAAAGCTCTGATTAATAATAAAATTATTTTCTAGTTGGACTTTATTTAAGTCATCTTCAAGTCTTTTATATTAGTCTCAAGAAAAAAGTTGATATTGATTAAATCTTTCATATTAACTTGGTAGCGTTGATTGTTCTCAAATTTAAGAAGTGAAATTTTGCACACCGGTGACAATGCATTACAGCAGCTTGATCGAATGTACTTATAATTAACTTTTTTGAGGAATTTCAAAACTTTGTTTAAGGAATTTCAAACTTTGTTTTTATGTGTTGTGTTTTTTTTTAATGTCTAACTCTGGTTTGAATAGTATATTAAATTTAAAACATTATATTTGTAACAAATAAATTTCAACAAATTTATAGACATCAGGTATATTTTGTTATCATTGAAATACTAATTTTTTGTAAAAATAATAATAAAAAAAAAAATTCTCTCGCAATCAGTTGAAAATTGGCTTCGAAGATATACAGTCCAAATTTTGCGGACAAAATTATAAACAAATAGTAAATAATTATATAAAAAAAAATTGTTTAGTATTCCTTTGGAAAATCATCTGGAAAACACTTTCTTTTCTTTTTTTTTCTAATACAAAATTTTTGTTTTCTTGACAAATTTTTTAATGTGTTTTCCGGCGGTCGGTCGTCGATGTTGGTTTATTTATTTTCGTCTCTAGCTGATGGCATAAAAAAAAAATTTTTAAATTTTCTTTAATGTTTTTGTTTTTTTTTTTATTTCTGTGAAAATTTTACTTCGAGCAGAAATACAAAAAAAAAAAAACAGAAATTACATTTAATCTTTAATACAATAAAAATATTTATTTATAAAATATATTTCTGTTGAATTAAAAACAAAAAACAAAAATATTTTTATTTGTTTATTGTTTTTCTATTTAATTTTGGATAAAAGGGATTTTGTTTTTTTTCAAGTGGAAATTTTTATTTATTTTTTTTTGAAGAAAGGACATATAAAAATTACTTGTGTTTTTATGTTTTTTTAAAAATAAAAATTTGTTTTTAATATATAGAAAAAAATATATATATATATAAATGTTTATGAAAATCGTGTTAATAACTCCCTATTTATAAATTGATTTTATTTAATTTTTGATTTACAATTCTATTGTAATCTAATAACAATTAGAAATTTGCGGAAGTAGAAATTTAAAATGTTTTGGATTTTGAGGCGTACCGGAGCGGTGAATTTTTTCAATTCATTTAACAATAATTGTTCAACATCAAAATCAATTAATAGTATTAATAATAATGGTAAGTGGAAAAAAAAGTTATATTTTTGTTTACAAATTGAAGTTAGTTGAATTAATTTTATTTTTTAGGAACATAAGTGAAATAATCTAATTTTATGTTTCCTTTCAATTATTGTTTTGACAGATCATTATATAAAAATATTCTGTAATGTATTTATCAGTGTATCGCCTGTGCCTAGATACACTATCGCCAATTTACTTAATCTTCGATTAAAACAGGCTAAAAATATTAAAATCTCTCTTATCATCTCTTGAAACAATATTATTTCTGAAAAAAAAATTTTATATTGATGTATTTATAATATTAAATTTTCTTACGACATGTATACTATTTTTGCTTACTAAAATACTTCCAGTTTTCAAGGTTACAATTGACATTGTAAACTTTTTTCATATTGGAATTTTTCCAAAACTAATGCAAGTTAAGGTAAACATTTTGTATGTAATTTAAATATTTAAGTATATAGGTAAAGTCACAGACAAATATACTTTTAAGATAAAAAAGAACGTTTCAAGAAAACGTTCTTTTTAATTGCATCTCCTATATACAAAAAAAAATTCATAATCCGTATGAAGCTCTTTTTTTTTATATATCTTATTGAATAAAACATTTCACGATTATTTTATTCGTAATGGAGACTCTGTTATGTTTATTTCAATGTAGTTTTATAATGTAAATATATACCTAACTACACTTATATTAATTTCCAAGCCAGAAGGCAAATAACTACGTTGTTGCACCTGCTACATTCACACATGATAAATTTTAAGTTATGAGAATAAAGTAAATTCAAAGTTTTTTTTGATCATTTTCAATAAACAAAATAAACATTATTATATATGAACATTATGTATATTATCCGTTTTAATTAATTAACTTTGAAAGTCAGTAAAACATTTTAATGAAAAACTTATTATAAAAATAATTTTAATTATAATTTTCATTTCTATGTATACAATGTAGATATTTTTAATTTAACTGAAAATAATACCATTCACATATTATCAAGTGAAGCTCTGCAATAAACGTGTTAAATTAATTTTCGTAATATTTTTATATGCATAACTAAAAAAGGAATAACAATACTTTGTATTTTAAATGAAAAAACATTTTAATTGTGTTATGAAATAAGGTGGCCCTAGTTGAGCTCACAGAATTTCAAATATAAAAAGAGTGAATCAAAGGGAATTTGCGACTTAAATTCAAGATTTCGATATTAAGACATAAGTAGTTCTTTTAGGTAAATTCCGTTTTATAGCTGCCCATAGATATAAAGCCACAATTGTATGGTGAAAGCTTTGTTTAATTTGTTTTATTTGATTTTCTAATTTTCTTTTACAAGTAAGTATATCTTTTCTTCTAAAAATAATTTGATGGATATTGAACAACAATAAGTGTGGAAAATAACATTCCATCACCATAGAACAAAATTGTCCGACGGATAAGTTTTTTATAAATTACTTATATTTTGTTAAATTGAACTTTGGAATTTAAAAGACAATTTAAGATCAAACAATCTTAACTTCATTTTAATATTTTTGGACAACATAAATATCCAAATGAAATATTAAGTTCAATTTGAAATGAAATAAAGTTTCATTTTCTTACGTAAGACTGTGTGTAAAAAAATTTATTTGTAATTATATTATTCGATAGACTAAACAATGAAAACTATAATTTTGATTTAGAAACTTTTGCTACAATTAGAGTGTCCAAATTACCCGATTTTCAATTACCCGGGTAGTCGAGTATCAATTCACCAACTACCCGGGTAACCCGGGTAGTATTTTTTTTGGAGTGAAACACCCAAAAAATATATATTTTTTTAAATTTATTAATTTTTATTGTTTCTTAAGAAATAATATTTCAACACACCTTATGCATTTAACGTTTTAGTACGCCAAAGCTAACTAAATTTAAGTATTTTGCAATATAAGTACCAGTGTACTGTTACTGCAAAAATTCTGTAATATTTTCTACAATGTACTGGTACTGGAAAAAAATTTCAGTACCAATATACTATATATACTGCTACTGATTTTTTTGCAGTACCAATACATTGTAGAAAAATATTGCAGTATTTAATGAGTTTTCATATATTTAATAATAAATGTAAAATTTTCAGCATGTTGCTTGCCAGCAATTATTAGATTTTTATTTATAATGCTTCTGCAAATATTTTACACAATCGTTTTTCCACCGAGATATTTCTTTTTTTTTTCAGTGTGGTTTTCACAAAACAAAAATCATATTTTTTTATTATAATTTTAATTAAATTTTATGTTACTGCGCCTAACGCCTTATATATGTATGTCTTCTTCTTTTTTTTTTGTTGAAATTGTATTATTTCCAATGCTAATTTAAAAAAAAAAAACAAATGTTTAAAATGTTGGGCCCAAGGGAGAAATAAAATATTTTTTACCCTTTGAAAATGAAAAGTAAATGTATACAATAGAGTTATTTCTGAAAGTCAATATACAGAAATTTTGGAGTTATAAAAATTTTGATAATTTTATTTAGATATAAAAATTTCAAAACAAAAACCAAAGTATACCTAAGTTGTCTGAAATATAATCAAGATATTGGTATATAATGGATACCTACTCAAAAAATCTGTATATACAATAAAAACTCAAGTGTAGGAAAAAATTTGTCATTTTATTTTAATCTTAACTATTGTTATAAATTTCTGAATTCAATGTTATTATGAAATATTTCTCTTTTTTTTCTTGCTATTTCTAACAACATATTTATTAAATTTCCAAGTTCAATTTTATAGGTTATAAGAAATTGTATTTTCGTTAAAATCTTATATTATTATGTATGCGTAAAATAATTTTGATTAGTACCTATACATTCAGTATGAATGAACTGAATTATTCGATTATTAATAAGTTAAAATTTTCTTAATTAAGCTTATTGTTTTTTTATACTTTCTAAACCTAAGCCGTTCACACTTATGCCAAACATTAAACTAGTTCAAGTTTGACAAATAAAAATTAATCATAATTTAAAATATACATCTACAATTTTTTTGATTATGTTTTTTTTTATAATTAAAAAAATTTTTAGTTTTTCAAGTTATTTTCTAGTTTAACCAAATAGTTTTAGATTGAACTATTATATAACTAACTATAAACATTTTGAATTATTATTTAACTTTACAACTTATAATTTTTTTTTTTATTTATAATTTTAAGTATAAATTTATATTTAAAAGTCTTCTTTTTCCACTTTTTAAAGCCGGGTCACACAGAAATTTTCCATTTTACCTATACGTTTAGATAAGATAATTTTTTAACTTTAAATTTTATTCCTGAAACAGTTCAAAAACGCAAAAACTACTAATTTTGCATTATTTTGCATTTTTTTCGTGAATTCAATTTTCATCTCAGCGACAAAATTCTAAGTTCTAAAATTATTTAGATTCAACTGGCATGGATTTTAGCAACATCCCATTAAAAAATCTTTCCGACTTTTAAACTTGTAGAAAATAATTGTTTCTGAAATCATTACATGCAAATATTTTTTATGAGAAAAAAGTTCTATAAAGTGAGAAAAAAGTTATATATGTATATTAAATGAGAAAAAATAATACTTCAGAAAACTTAAGAAATTTTCAAATCATTATAATATCGATGTGGGGAGAAAATATTAAGAACAAATTTCATTCATAAAATAAATATTACCGCAAAATTTACGTTAAGTAAGTATAAAGCTTTGTTATTACAATAAGTTTGAAGAAAATTTTCAATATACTTATATAAGATTTAAGCAATTGAATTTTTATTTAAGAGGATTTACTGTAAATTTTATTTGAAGTATTGAATATTTTGGATTTCGCTTATTAATAAAAATAAAACTTTAATCAAAACATCTTTTATAGTAATAATAACAAACAACAATATTGAATACTCATTACACAAAGTTATTATATTCACGAGAATATGCTTACGTTAAGTATTTCTTTGATTGAATTAAAAAAGAATCAAAGTTTAGAAAAAAAATATTTGATTTGTTTTCTTATTTTTCTTAATTTAATTGACAATATCATAAGTAATTTAAAAAAAATTTAATAAGAATTGTAAGTGTACTTCAGTATTATTACCACTTAAATATTTTGAAAATTTCAAAAATTTATTGCGTTGCTATGGGGAATTGCTATGTAAACCACATTAAAGAGAAGTTGGTTTGTTTTAAATAAAAATAAATAAAAGATAAATTACAATTAAAAGCAAAATAAAAATATTAATTTATTAAAAAAAAAAACATAAAAATAATACAAACTTACTAATGAAATATATAAATTTAAATGTATTTACCAAATCTTCAGAAATTAATTTTAAATTTATATGCTATAGAAAAGTCCTTGACAAAGCTCTAAATTGTTAATTTTGTAAGAAAACAAATGCTATCAAGAATCACCGAAAGCGTAAGATTTAATTAAGTAAAGACTAAGTACAAATATTTTAAAATATTTTACAATTTTTCGATTATAAATGCCTTCAATTATTAAGATTAAGAGTTACACATTAAGAGTTACACATGACATTAAGTATTAAGTAGATGCTCAGATCCAAAATATCACAGCAATAAATTTAAAGTTATTCATTAAATCTAAATTTCTGGTACATTTCTACGACGCGGCATTAAAAATTTTAAAAATTAAACTTTTTAAAAATTATAATCTTTTTAATTTGAAAAATTTTAAATTTAGGGAAATTGTAAAAATTTTGGATAAGAAAACATAATCGGTTCGATTTATAATTTGAGCCACTATAATAATATCTATGTTACACTACACTACGGCACAAGTACACGTAGTAACTATCTCATATATACTATTAAAATAATAGATATAGATAATGTGTAATTTTTTGTTATTGATAAACATAACAAATTACATATTTTATGTTAAGATTATTATTATTAAATTATTCTAACTATTATTCTAACTATTATTATATTTGTTAGTTTTGTTAAAAACTTTTTTCGGTTCTTTGAATCTATTATTAAATTATTCAAATTGATATATAGTTATTAATATTTTGATGTTATTACAGTATCAAAATTATAATAATAATAAAAAATGCATGACAGTGAATAAGAATAATATTAACGTTAATCAATAAATATTATTTATCACTCCTTTTCTAGATAAAGGTATATTATTCGATTTCAGTTCAATAATTTTATTATTTCGTGATTATTTAACATAAATAATAATATTTTATTATTGTTATAAAAAGTAAATAAAATTTGTTATAAATATTAGAAAAAAAAATAATTGAACTCAATTGCCTTATGATTAAATTACATGAATTTATTTGTATTCTTTGTTTGCGAAATAGGCATAGAAAATATTATAAAATAAATTTTGAATTAATTAATTTCAAATAAACATAGTACGAATATTTTGTGAATAATATGGAAGTATATGATGTGTGAAAAGTTCAGAACATATAGAATTTAGTGCAATTCAATATTTTCTTCAGGGACTTCTCTGGTTTATGCAACACTCTTCAAACCTACATTTTTTCGAATTAAATGAAATACCTTAAATATAACGTGCTTATTATCCTCTCCTATTTAGATCACAAAGGTTTTCAAAAAGAGAATTGAACGAATTTTTTTACAAGATACAGATCTGACATGGTTAAACTAAATAACCAATTGAAATTATTATGAATGGAAATTTATTCCTAATCGTATTAAAAGTTAACTTTTTTAAAATACAAATTTTTCTTTTACTTTTTTTTTTTATAAATTTTTTTAATTTTTTTTTAATGAATGTTAAATAAGCCTAAAATCCATTTAAATAATACGTTTTTATCTTTTATACAAAAGTCAAAGTAAAAATTTATTTTTTTTTTTAAACTTATCTTTTCTTTTATTTTTTCACTTTGTGCTTTTGATAGACATAATATAACAACAGTGTTATAAAATAACGTTAAAGGTCTGTCAAATCATACAAAAAAAAAATATTAAATTTCCAACAAGTACCTACGCTGATTTGAATATCAGATAAAATTTCCGTTTCAAAGTTAAAAAAAAAAATGAAAATAAGACAATGATGATGGTCGTTATCTTTTTTTCAAAAGGAAATCAAGGTATAATATTATTATTTTTAAAATGTTTAAAATTTCTTGCTACACACAAAATAATTTATTCCTAAGGAGATTTATATTTTATTCTTCTGTTTGAGTTTTTATTTTTCTTTACGTTTTTTTTTTGTAATATACTTTTTTTTTAGAAAAGCGGAAAATAATAAGATAAAAAGATTCTTCATTCTTTATTAAAAAAAAAAAAAGATATATAAGATACATGTATATATAATATAATTTGGAAAAAAAAGATTCAATTTTATATACATAATATACAACATATACATATTTTCTCTCTTCAAAGAAAAAAAATTATAGCGAACGTAAACAGTAATCGTGTACGTAAAAAAAATGTATATATTTTCTTTTTATTTGCTCATAAAATATACAAATTATACTATTTCATCATTTTATTTAACTTGTTTTTTATCAATGGTTTTTTTTTATAAATATATAAATTAAAAGAAAACCGTAGTAAAATAAATTTTCATGGTAGTCGTTAACAACCAAATCCTATAATTTCCTGTTTATTTTTTTTTTTTAATCAATTTGAATAAAAATATTTTATTCAATACAAGTGTAGGTAGCTTATTATTATATATATGCCTCTCTGAGTTGTAAATAATGAAATGTTTTCTTATTTAAATGAAAATTTTTTAATTAATTTTCTATAGGCGTTTTTTGTTAAATAATAATATTAAAAAAAAAAATAATGTCGAACATGCTGATTCAAAAGTTGTAAGTATTTTAGTCGCAGACGGACGGACATTTAATGAAAACATATAGTATACGTTTTTTAATTTTTGATAGAAAACGGGCTAAAAATTGAAATTGGCGGAAAAAAATAAACTATATAGTTAGTTTTTAAAGATTATAGAATGGTCGAAGTTTCTAAAATGTAACTAACTTAAGCAGCGAATTTAAGTATTTAAGTATTTGCCTCGGTATTTGCATTAAATCGTGTTTGATAAAAATTAGAGTTATTTAAAATGCTTTTCTTCGAGAGGAGTAGTTATTTATATGTTAATATTACATTCATAATAAATCAATTCATATAATAAATAGTGCGAAAAGATAATTTGCAAAAAAATATATAAGTTTTTAGATAAATATTTATACATTTCTTTAAAAAATTAAAATAATTCCCAAAATTATATTTAATTTTGCTTATAAATATTCCTTTACAGAAAACTTTTCTCTTATACGCTTTATTATAAATTTTGACATATTATTTTATAAAATTTATTATAACTTATTTTTATCATTCATTAATTAAGTCAATTAGTATTAATTTTAAAAGTCCAATAAACACTTTAAAAAGTTTTTTTTTTGTTTTTCTTTTTTTTAGATAGGTATCCTTGTTATTAATTTTTCTTTTGTTTTAAATTTTCTCAACTTAATATGTATATATACATATATAAAAAAAAATTTATCAAAATAAAGTACCTAAAAGTGTAATTTTCATTAATAAAAAATTTAAAAGACTTTTGGACTATTAATCATGTAACAGAACTTTATATATATACA
This sequence comes from Hybos culiciformis, assembly GCA_964007475.1. NCBI lineage: Eukaryota > Metazoa > Arthropoda > Insecta > Diptera > Hybotidae > Hybos > Hybos culiciformis. Next base: position 30,157,744 of record OZ023273.1, on the reverse strand, counting down.
AATTTTTTTTTTTGTTTTATATTGTTTTGTAAGTTTTTATTCTTTTTTTTATAATATAGTTCGGTTGAAATTCTTGGCAATAGAATGTTTTGAATTTTGTATTTAAACTTCTAGAAGAATATTATTTTACCAAATGAATATAAGCCACCAATTCTAAATTCTATATTCAATCATAAACTTTGCATTTTATCAAACTCATCATCTCAACAATAATTCGCTGTTTTAAGGTTTCCATGAACATTGTGTAAGTACATAAGACCTTCAAAAGTTAAAAATAACTCAGTTATTTGTACTATATATACGATGTGTTCAATTTGGCAATAAGTATATATTATGTTTCATACAGAGTTTTCTTTTATTTTCGTTAATAATTTCATCTATCAATAACAGAAAAATCTAAAATAATCCTTTTGTGGAAAAATTGAAGAAGAAAACAAAAGGAGTAGTATATTAATGAAAAACTTTTTAAAATTAATTAGCATGTTAGTCCTTGGACTGTTTTTCTTGTCTGTTTATTTTGATAATTTATACAGTGTTATGTTAATAATTATAAAATTTTTTTAAACATTTTTTTTTTCCACGAAATCAATAATAATTTTAATACCCTAAAATGAATAAAAAAAAAAGTTTATTACATTTAAAGGGCTGCTGTTTACAATTAGGGAATTTGAATTACGAAAAAAAAAAAATTACTTATATAAGGTTATAGCATAGATTAAGAATACAGAAAGATGGGAAGCTTCATACAACATTATTTTTGGTATTTTTAAGTCAATGTGTTAGTAAAACAAAATAAAATACGTGATAATTATCAATGTATGAAAAGAATTTTATTTAGTTTTACTAACACCTTCACAATAAAATACCAAAAAAGACTGAAAAAATGTTGTATGAAACTTCCCATCTTTCTGTATTCTTAATCTATGGTTATAGTTAATTTAGCGCAGTGGCAAAACATAAAAATCTCAAATACTTGATTTTTTCTGCAGAATTTGAAATTAATTTTTTTCCAAGTCTCCATACTCGGAATCGATTCCAGAACTTGATTGGACAAAAGTTATGAATCGTTTTTAAATTTCAAAATAAATAGAAAATATCGACTAAAAGGGAATAAAAATTTTATTATCGAAATTTATTTTCTGAAGTGAATTTATATTTTGTAAATACATTTTTCGACATTAAAAATTGGAACGAAAAATAATTAATTCCATGATGAAAACTCCCCAACTACTAAAAATTTAATATAAAATTTAATTGAAATTTAATGAAATTTAATGAAAATTCAATAAAAATATTTATATACATTATATTTTGTGTGTTCAAAACATTCTGACAATTGATAATTCAACAATTCAATAATATTATATATAAAATAATAAGAAAACTTCAATACTTACAATCATATGAAGGAAAATTTATTTTTCTTTTAAAATTATAATAATAATAACCGTATATTATAGATACTAAGTATATTCGTTCAAGTTATTTAATTCAGAGAGAGAGAAATAAAAAAGAAGAAAACTTGAATAATAATAAAAATTATATATTAAATTGCTATGGGAAAATACCGTATGATAAATATTGAAAGTTTTTGTTTAGGTATGAAGAATTCAATTAAAGTATAAATAATATACAAAATGACAAAGTCATTGTAAATGAAAGGAATTTGTAAATAATAAATTTTCTTTTATTTTATTTTATTTATTTATTTGTATTCATTATTTTGAAATAAGGTTCAATATATTTTCTTTTTATTATACAAAAGATAAACATAAATGACTATGATTGTAATGAAATTCACATAATTAAATATAAAATAGTATATGCTTAAAATTCTATAATGAGTTTTTTTTTTTAACAAAGATATAAAACTAATTTGTTGTTTTTTGGTCCGTTTTCCATCAAAAATGAAAAAAACCGAATTTATTTTTTTAGTTTCTGTCTGTCTGTTTGTCTGCCGTGCACTTACATAGTTATAACTATTAAAAAAAATATGCGTAATCTCGTTCAATTTCAGCGAAACTAAAGCTTCTCCAAGTTCGGACAACATAATTATAAGTATACCCAATCGGCGAAGAGACGAAAATATTTTCATATATATTGTTTAAAATTTTGGATTTCCTTGAAAATTGATATATGAGTTGATGTCAATGTCAAGATACATAAAAAAAAGTTTAACCCCAATTAAGACAAATGATTCGACTGAGAGGTTGAAAACGGTTTTCGATGATAATTGGTACATGAACAAAGAGCGATATTCTGGAAATATTTTAAATCAAAATGTTGAAAGCGAGCTGTGTACTTCATTTATAACGTATTGTTCTGCATTTTTTTTAAGTGGAATAATTTTCAGCCAATTATTATTAATTCAAAATTTTGTGTAATTATTTAGTGAAAGAAATCATAATATAAATTAAAGAGTGAAATTCAATAATGTGTTAGTCCTCACTTTCATAATAATTAAGCTCCGAAAATTTGGATAATTTTCCTTTTAACTAAGCTTTTATAGGGTTTTTTTCAAGTTATGAATCAAAAAGATATTATATAGCTCTAACTCAAAATTTACATTGGTATCACATTTCCGAAATAGAAGCTTATTTGTGTTAAAAAAATAATTTCGCTTAAATTAAATTACATATATTTTTAAAAAAATATTTTTACCATATGTTTTCATTTTTATACATATTAAAATTTATACTTTTATTTTAACATAAAAAAACAGAACATATTCACTGATTTATATATTTATAAAGAATACATTAATGTCTTTCTTAAACATATATACATAATGCATTAAAATGAACACGTGACTTATTTTCAAAATTATTATTATCATGAACTCTAACAAGTGCTCTCTATGACTATGATACAACTTATTATATAATAACCATTAGGTACTAGCATAAGAATACAGTTGGTTCGTTCGTTGTAATAAAGTTATAATGTCTCTAAAACTTATGTAATAACTTTGAGAGAAAAAAAAATTAGTTGAAGCAAATGAGAATATTAATGCAATCAACAAAAAAAAAAAAATTAAAAAGTTTTAAAGTTTTCACTTCTTACCAATAATAATTTTATTGAATGCATTTGACTTTCATGTAAAATTTTGAACTTTGTAAAACTTTCTAACCACATTTAATTTCTTTCACGAAAATAAAATTTATAATATAATTTAAAATTCCATGATTTAAACTTAAACGGAAAGTTTTCTATTAGTTTTCTTTAATATTTTTGTTGGGAAAAGAAAATTTTTTTTTATTCATTATAACTTTTATTTTCCAAGATTTTTTTAGAACATTAAAGTTAGAATGATTTTTAAGTTATTGAAATTTAGAAGTTTTATAAAAACGATTTCGAATATAAGTTATGTATATGTAGTATATGGAAAATTTCTTAGAAAAATATTTAAAAAATTTTATTATTATATTATTTGCACAAGCTTCTTCTTTATTACATAAATATTAATAAAAAAATAATGGTCATTTTGAAGTATGCTTGTCCACAATAATTTTATTATTTTTTATCTTTTATTCTATGTTGTAAGCATTTGAATAAAAAAAATGTAAAATGAATAAAGTAAAAAATATATATATATATATATATATATATGTATATCTTTTTTTTCATCCTATCTTCCTTTTAAATAAAATTTAATGAAATATTTCCTACATTTATTTGCAATTTCTTGCCATGGAATTATAAAATAATAATATTATCATTTTCCTGTTACAGGTACATTAATATTAAAAACGGAACCTTGTTATAATGATAATTATCTGAATTTATTACTATTAAAATAATTTTTATTATAAAACGTCAAAATATATCGAGTTTTCCATAATTACACTTCAATGTTTCTAGTTGTCCTTATGGAAATAAATTAAATTAAGAACTAATTTACATTTAACCGAAATGTTGGGCGTACTTCCACTTTACTTTACATAACTTAAATTTTCTCCTCATTAATCAAATTGATAAGTAATTTTTATAAATTCAATTCTTTGGACTTAGTTATGTTTAATTTTCTTTTAAAAATCCAGGCTTAGCATTATTTGGTTTTTAATTAAGTTTGTAATGTTATCAGTAAAATTTTGTTATACATATTGAGCCCGAAATCATAATTCATGATTTTGATGTTTGATTTTAATAAATTAAGCTTAATTTAAAAAAATTAATTGAAATTGTTTTTGGTATCGGATGGCTGACTTAGGTATTCAAGAGAGTGACTGAATTTAAATAAAAACACAAATTGTTATAAAAAATTTAATTTTATTTTTTCAGTTTTAAAATAAGAATTTATTTCACAAATGCACCAGTAAATATTTACTTTTTCAAAGCAATTTTATTTACATTTACATCTTCATGATTTTTCTGCCAATGAGAATCAATTATTATGAAAACGAAATGTAAAACACTCAAAATGTCATCATGTTCGCGCTACTACATTTTTCAATTAATTAAAATAAATCCCTTTTAATTAAATATAAAATTTTTTTCCTTTTGCTTTTCCAACTGTTGAGTGCTCTTATTTTTGTAATTTGCATAAATTTTATCACTTTTCTATGCTGTTGTTAATTCCAAAAGCAAACTTAACTATAACGATTGGGTTGATATTATTAAATAGACATATAGAAGAAAATTAATGAAATTTTATATCAGAGTTTATTAGAATAATTTTTTATTTAATTCCAACAATGGCTTACCGTCGCAAATTTTGCAAAAAAATTTTCAAATTTCTTTCTTTTTTCTCTTTCAAATAATTGAGAAAAATTTCTTTATTTTGTTGAAATTGACAGTGGAAAAAATTTTTTAAAAAAAATCTTAAGTGAAATTTGTAAATAAAAAATAGTCCTAAATTTATAAATAAAAAATATGAAAAATTATGAAATCAAAGTGTAAGTTAGCTTACAGCTATACATATAAGTAGTAAGATCTCTTAACTTATTGAAATCCTTTTCAAAAAACTTGTTTTTAAATGCAAAAATTTACTAACTATTTTAAATTGTACAAAGTAAATATTCAATTTCAAATAAAATGAAAAATTTCAATTAAAAGTTAAGAAAAACATTAAATAAAAATAAAAAAGAAATTCTATGTAGTAATTTTGTTCCACTCCAACAGGTTTCAAAATTGATTTTTTGATTTCAATGTTTTTTATTTTCATTTTAATAGACTTGTTCGTTCCATTCTTTATTACATATATAAAATACAAACATATTTATTATAAATTTTTTATTTTTGAAGAAAATTAAGATATTTTGTTGTAATTTGATTTTGTGTTAGATTATTTTCATTTGAAAGAATAAATAAAAAATAAAAAATAATAAAAAATTAAATAAAAGAAGAATGAAGAGGATTTACGCTGTGTGCAGAAGAGAAAGGACATGAATGCAGTTTTAGTGAAAAGTCACGTTTCAAATACATTAAGAGTAAAGTATTTTGTTCTTTTGTTGTAAAGTAATAGCATCACGTATACATGAAAATTGATAGTATTTATATCACTATCTATGGTATATTTTGTTTGATAAATATTTTTTATTGGAATAAAATAAAATAAAATATAAAAACATGAATTTCGCATAGAACACGTGTAGTAAATAAATAATCTAAACTGTATATAGAACAAGACTATATTACAACACTTATATTATTTTCCTTATGTTTACAATCTACCATAAACCTGGGGGAATATTTTCTTCATTGTGAAGTTAGTTGATAAAGAGAAGTAAATTTAAATAGTTTATTCGTTAATTGTGTCATCGCCGAGCGCGTTTAACTTACATAATAATAGATTTTATCAAATATTTAAAGAAATTTTTTTAATTGAAATGAATTATACCACATTAGGGATACATACCTATGTATATATTTTATATGCAAACCTACGTTCATTTTATTTTTGTTTTAAAATGAAAATATAAACCCAATATAAACCCTACGTTAATAAAACAATGTTACCAATGTTCTTTTTTAAGCAGTACATTTAAAGATTATATTAATATATACAGATATAATTAATCATTTTATTTTTAATAAAAAACATATATGTATATATATTGCAATTTTGAATAGTATGTTCACAAAACGTGTTTTTCATCCAGTATACGTTTGAAAACGTGACAGCTTCGATAAAATTTTTTTTTTTATTTCAATCCAATAAAAAAATTAAATATGTTATGCACTCAAAAATGTATGTATAGAAATAAAATTCACATACCTACACACATGATGATTGAAATAACCATTAAAAATATGAAATTCATTACTTCTAGCTTATTATTATTCTTTTTTTTTATATATACATATGTATAAATCTTCTAAGATTCTTATTTTATAAATGCAACGATGGAAAAATTTTACTTTTATACAATTTCATGTTTTTTATTTTTTTGCTTGATTTTTTTTTTTGGAAAATGAAATTTATATGTAAGATTAATTCAATGGTTAGAAGTATTGGGAATTATCAAAAAGATAATACTTTTTAATTTATAAGTTCCGTTCAATTAAAAGAGAGACTTGAAATTATTATTATTCCATATTTCTACAATAAGTATAAATCTAAAACTAAAAATATATCTAAGTTGTTATCATTTTTCACTTTTCCGAAATTTCGATTTTAATGTCATTAATTAATTTAATTAATATACATTTTTTTTCCAAAAACTTTTCTCGATTATTTTACAAAAATTTTCCCATTAAATTTTAAGATTTTTTTTTAAGGACAATTGACACGACACTTTATTGATTGAAACTTATCTGAATTTTTTTTATTATTATTTATTGTTTTCTTTTCATTCATGTTGTTCAACATTTATATAAAAACTTTTTTTTAAGAAATTTTCAAAAAATGCTATCAAATTCCATTTAATGATTTTTTGTTACATTATTATTAAAAAAAAGTATGTCGAAATAGAACTTACAATGAAACCTTTACACCTATATGATATTCAATGAACTTTTATTTAACACTTATTAAATTTAGATGTTTCTAGAATCAGAAATTCCTTTTTTTTGTCAAAAATTTAATCATCACAAGCCGCCATGGTAGAATATACTTAAATTAAAAAAAAATAAAGGATCATTTTATGAGCTATAAAAATAATTAATTTATGTTATCCTTTTTGTTATATATGCATTATCTATACATAAAAAAACATTGATTATGTTCGTATGTGAAAAAAAATATAATTTACTACTTATCTATCAAATTTTATAAATTAAAAAGGGATAAATCTATAAAAATTTTACCTACACACAATATATTAGCTATAACAAGTCTAGACTACATTTACGAACAATACAATATTATTGAATGACACCAGCCTTTAATTTGTACATAGAAAATAATAAAAAAAATATCTAAATATACAACATTAAAAAAATATCCAATTAGCCTTAAGTTTCAAATAAGACAGTTTTATTTGATTCTCTAATAAGAAACAATACTATTTTGACATTTTGTTTCTTTCAATAACATCATAAGTTCGTAAATTACAACAACTTTAAATAATTTATTTTCGAATTATTAAACATTTAAATTTAACTATGCACTAAATTAGATTTCTTCGTTATTAAACGGAAGTATTGATATTTAATTTGCATAGAAAATATAAAAAAGGAAATTGGAAAAGAGGATTAAAAATAATATAAAATATCTGTATATACCTACGTTCATAATGTACCTAGGTATAATATTTTGAATTAAAAAAAAAAACAAAGTATAAAATAAAAAAAATCTTTACATAATTTCCAAATACCATAGAAAACAAAAATTATTATTTATGTTCACACAGAATTTATTTATTTTTTAATAATTCATTACGCTAAAATAAATAAAAATAATACTCGACATAATAATTTTTTGAAAAATTCTGAAAATATTTTTATATTTCAGCATTTTTCAATTCTTGATGTTTATTAAAAATAAAATAAAAAAATAAAAATATTTATATACCGAAACAGAATAATAAAGGTTTTTTTTATATATACATTTATATATTTTAATATGAAAAACATTTTTTTATGAATAATGTAAGTAGATTTTTGAAATTTATTTGTATCTGCAGTTTGAAACAAAAAGGTTAAAAAATATCACATAAAAAAAAATGTAGAAAAAAAAATTTAAGTTACACTTTTTTATTATTTAAGTTGTGTACTAAAAAGTAGAAAATAAAATTCATTATAATTTGTGTATCCAAGAAAATAATGTTTTTTATGTTAGAAAAATTTTTGACTTGCATATATAGTTAACTAAAATAAAAATTGTGGGGTTCTCATAAAACGAATATTGGTCTTTTCCTTTAATAAGCCCACGAATTTAATTTTTATAGTTGAAAAAATGCATGTCAACCAGTGGAGTAGCTACCATATAGCAAGAGTAAGCAAGGCATAGGGGCCCTCTAAGTTTAGGGGCCCCCTTGTAATACAGTTTTTCTTTTTTTAAATCGATTCAGACCAAGCTTTAAGTTGAATGAAAAACTAATTATATTTTTTTTATAACTCACATCAGAGAAATGCATCAGTACACTTATATTACAAATCACTCTTGAATACACTTTATTTATTCAATACATATATATGAATATTGCAACTCAAAAAAGAAACGAGTGTAATATATCATTCATAATATTTTTTCAATGCATTAGAATTGTATAGAGTTTTTTATATCAAGTGTAATTCCTATTCGCAAGTATAGTGAGTAGTGAAATATGTATTGAATGAATTGGGTGAATCATCTGAGTTATCTTACTAACGATTTTGCAAGTGCAAAAGCTAGAAAAAAGAAATTTTAATTTAGTTATTTAATATTCTCATTATAATTATTATTATTATTATTACTACTTTTATAATTTTTTGTATTTCTTTAATACTTTTTACATTTTTCACGGGGGCCCTTCCATCATTGCGGCATAAGGGCCTAAAATTTCTAGCTACGCCACTGATGTCAACACACTTTTTCTTGGATTTGTAAATTATTATGCATTTTATTTGCTACTTTTTAGTACATTTTTAATTTTATTTAAGACTTTTTAGTTCCAAACTTATAGTGTCAATTTCAGGTTGTTTATTTGAGAAATTTTTCTTTCTTTTTATTCTATTTTCTTCGGATACAAGGGTCTGTGCAGAATTTCAGCGAGAAGTGGGATGACAAACGTACAAACGTAAAAACGTATATTTTTTTTAAATAAAATCGTGTAAAAAATAAAATCCAATTTATTAAAATGAGAAAATTTTATTCAAATAAAACTTTTGACTTTTGTAGATTCTATGACAATGAGAGAATCTAAACATTATATTAAATAAAAGATGAACCTAATGTTATATGTTCGAAGTAAGTTAGTGTAAGTAAACTGTGCTTATGCTAGAAAGTCTCTTGCATCAAATTTACAATAAAATTTTTCTTCAAAGATCTGCATATAGACCTTTTATGCTTAATACCACAGATATGTGAATATTATTTTTTTTTAAACTATATGTGAATACGCTAAATTATCTTCGTTATAAAAAAAAAAAAAAACATAATAAATAATAAAATAAATGGAAGACGAATGTGAATGAATTTTCATACGTCATAATAAATTTCATATATCCTTTACTTTTTAGGTGAAAAATAAACATTATATTTTTTATGTACCTTCTGTGACATAAAAAAAAAAAGCGATTTATTTCAATTTTCAATAGTACCGTTTTTATTTTAGAATACTATGTAGAATGGAAAACATTACAAAAGATGAAAATTGAAAGAAAAAAAAAAAAAAACAGAGACAGACAAAAAAGAATGTTTCTTTTCCAAAAAGTTTTTTTTAGGTTATGAATCATATACTTTGATAGAAATTTCAGTTTATTATTAATGGGTTCAATTCAAATTTTGAAACATCTAAGTGTTTGTTAATAGAAAAGTGTGTGAATGAGCGATTCCATGTCATATAGAGTTTATTCGCAGTTACGAAAATTTCTTATCTCTCCAGAAACACAGAAGAGCCCAAGAACAATGATGTTCAATGATTAAAAAAATCAACCGCAAATGAGAACAATTCCAGTTTTCTAATATTTTTTTTAATCGACCATGTACTTAATTAAATAAATGTTGAAAGAAAATTTCTTTTTTAAAATGATACATCTTTATATAATCTGGAGTATAATCTTCTTTTGAATGTTTTGTAATCAAATATTTATTACAATTTGATGAGTAAATATTGTTTTATTAAGTATATATACTTATGTAGGTATATGATTTTATAAATACTAAAATTATGATCTTTTAAAGTTAATATTTTTGTTTCAAATAAATATATTTATAAATATAATACTTTTCTTTTCTTGAGAAGACGCGTAACCAGATATTTCAATGCTTAATGTTGAAAAGAAAATCATGTTCATTTTAATATCACACCCTGGGGATTAAAAATTGTTATAGAGGTACCTCTATTTATCACCCAAATAATTTCGCAAAAAAATTTTAAAACCCACCTGTGCCTAATTAAATCTTATACTGAAAGTAAAATCTAGTTTGTTGTTATAGGAAAACCTAACTGCATTATAGAAATTATTGGATACAAAAAACAAATTGAATTAAATGTTGATGTAACAGTCTCTCTAAACCCTCTACTAGTTCATGATCATTTTATTAAAAATGAACCAAAGAACCTGTACTAAATTTTGAAGCACATTTTATGAAAATTCACTAATAGTACTTATACTTTCAATATCTTTCTTTTCATTTCACATTTTGTATATTATTTTAATAAAACTAATATTTTTATAATAATTTTCAAAAGAATTTAATGTTATTTGTTGACTAAAGAATTATGTCTTCAAAATTTTTTATTCATTCAATTTATTATGTTGTCGACATTATAATTACTAAATAATTTATAATCAAAATTTTTAGTAATTAATTATTCAGAAAAATATCAACTATATTTATACATTCATTGAACTTAATTATATAATTACCAGGAATTATTTTATTTAATTCTAATACCTTTGTTTAAGAAAAACTTCCGCATAGAAGAAACAATACACCAAAAAATAATTATGAAGTATATTTAGGATAATAAGTAGTGATTACATAGTGAAAATTTAATAAAATATCGATTAATCATAAATGTTTTTATTTATCAATATGATTTTTTATTTAAATTTTTTATTGACTTAATGAGGATGATAGAATGAAGAAATAATCTTTTTGAAGTTTTTCTTTTCATATTGTATTGATGTGCACTTGTGCTGTGATATATGAATACATTAATGAAATATTCAGTTTTTCAATATTCCTTTTTTCAACATAAAAATAAATATGTTAAAATTGAATTTGCCTATTATTACATACATATTATATGACTGATGTGTACATAATACACATCATGCAAATATTGTATTTGAGAGAATTCCTCTTATCAACAAAGAATTTAATTTTTATTTCTTAATTATCAATTTCTTGGAATATGTGTTTACTACAATAAAATCCATATAGCGTGTGTATAGTACGTACATTGTGTATGTTTGTTTCAGATATATGTAATTTTACGGTACCTACATCTTTTTTTAAATATAAAGGACAATGTTAATTAACTTGGGATCCTTATTTTAGAAATAAAAAATGAAATAGAAGAATAACAATTGTGTTTTACTCTATTTATACCATTTAATTTATGAATTTATTATTATAATAAAAAAAGAGAGTCCTGTTCCTTTCATCAAATACTAAGTTTTTTTTCATTTTTAATCAATTTTGATTTTTTGTAAATGGTTTCAAGAAAAAGACAAAACGAAATGTAAATAACCAAAAATATGTTATTTAATTTTAAAGCATAGGAGTTATTTGAACGTTTCGACAATTTTTACATAGATTTATTAATTATGTTATTAATGTGTTTCTAAAATTCAATTTTTCAGCAACTCTAATACTAAATCCTATAAATAAAATTATATAGAGACCTTTTTGTGTATCCAATTTTAATAGAGTGTTTTCTCGACAAAAAAAAAGATAATATATTTATATTCTATCTACATACGTTATATGTAATGTATTTTAAAGCCTGAATCAAGTGGGAGTAAAATTGTCACTTTCCGATGAACTTCATTTTATTTATCACGTCAATGCGCAATAAATGTTATATTTTTCTAAATGTCTACAATGTACATATGAGTGAAGAAAATTTGTTCTTGACATATCTAGTGGTAGTAGATAATTTTTTTGTTATTTAATGAAGAATACATAGAATTTTAATATCAAAAAAAAATTTATTTTTTCAAAAAACATTATTGTTATTCACCGCTAAATAAATGGATATTATGCATGTATACAAAATATTCACATATTTAACATTATAAAATAGCACAAAGGTTTTACATATATACTATCGGAAATATAATTTTTTAAACGTTATCTTTGTTTATAGCTTTTTGGGAAAAATGAAATGAATTGTTTGAAAAACAATTATTTTATTAAAAATAAATTCTATATCCATCACATCTTTAATAACTTTTTTACAAGAATCTCATAATTTCTCGTAAAAGCTAATTTATGAAATTCTTAAGTGCATAACATTCAATTTGAAACGCCATGTTAACTAAATTAAAATTTCGGAATAAATATATATGTATAGAAAATAATTTCCATTTGTTTCTGACTATGCATAAAAGAAATTTTTCCAGTCTAAAGATTTTTCCTTTTAATATCAAGCTAACAAGGCGTAAAATTTTCAAGTATAACATATTTATTGTTAGAAAAAATGTTTTAAGCAAATAATGTTCTCTTCTGATATGTGTTGTCATTCTAACAAGTACAAGAACAATTCATTAATTCAAGTCTTTTTGATAACATCATTGTGATGAAAGTTCAGTGATTTTCTAAGTATATATGATTCGTAAAGAATGTACTCGTTTTAAGTATGGAAATTCTATACATTATGAATTGTATTAATGTTAAATCGGAAATTTTCCACTGAATTGTTTTGCAATATATTCGTTTTTGACTTCTCTTTCACCTTTGTACTGTGACACAATAATAACAACGCAGAGCAGCCAACAAGTTACTATTTAATAATACGCCATCGCGAGTGAAAATTGAAATTTAAAAAAAAAATATATATATGTACATATAAAAAATAATTTCTGTTTCTCCGGTATTTGTTCATCAACTCATTTTCGTCATTTTGAGGCTCGTAAAACGAATGTAAATCCAAGTACATTATACTGTTACCTCTGTATGAAGGCAAAAAACTAGCACCAAAAAGTTCCAATCCTATTGATGCTTAAGTCAAATACCCTGAAATGCCTATTCCAATGATTAATGAATAACAAATAACAAATTTAACTTTTAAATTTTATTAAAATGTTTATATATCTATTTTTCAAATTCTTATTAATTCTTTTTTATAATTATACTAGCCCATATATTAATTTGTTATTCGTCTGTTTCCAGCAGATTTTTTTTTGCCTAATTTAATTTTGACGAAATGGGTAGCACACGTTCGTAAATAAATCTGAAATATCTAAACATATATCTAAAAGCTTTCACAAATAAAAAAATTAAAAATGAAAATATGTTTTTCCACATCAACAAACTATTTATTTGTACATACATATAAGTAAAACATAAATTTTCATAAATTTACCAGAACAAAATGCCTATACATATAAATATGAGTTCTGTATATAGTTGTACATAATAACAAAAAAAAAAAGAGAGAAAGAAAACAAATAATTCAATTTATATAAATGAATTGAAACCGGCTTAATATACATTTTCGTAAATTTTCTTTTTTCTTTTTGTATATACGTTAAGGAAAATAAAAAGAAAAGAATAAATAACAATAACAATAAAATCAAAACCAAAGAATAAAGTTAGGAATTTATTGAAGACTTTTCGAATGAATAAGAAGAAAAAAAAATATTGACAAATTTCATCAAAAAAAAAAGAAAAATAAATTATTGAAGAAATAAGTAGTAATGTCATAAAAGAAAATTGAAAAGAGAACAATTTTACAGCAAACATACTAAATTATATTTTTTTAGTGTAAACATTTTTTTCAAATATCATTTTCAATTGAAAATAAAAAAAAAATTTATAAAAATAATATTGATTTGAATGAATAATTAAATTTCATTTTATTTTCCCTCAAAAAAAGCCAACTATCATTATTTATGAATCAATTTGGCATTAAAAAAAATCTTCGTTTATTAAATAAATCGAAATCTCTACTAAATGAAGTATCTCAAAACTTGTAGGCAATAAAGTTAAAATAGTTTTTTTTTTTGTAAAATTAATCTTAAAATAGAACTATGTACATATTTTTTCCAATTTATATCAAATTTCAAATACCTAATCGCAATAAATTTTTCCAAAATTAAATTTTCAAGTGTAATTGTATATATGAAAAAATTAATTTAATACGAAATATATAAATATAAATTTAAGTAGTGTTTCCCCTAAGTGTTCTAATAAAAGTTTTTTAATTTTTCCAAAACCTACATAAATTTATATATATATTTATAAACATATCTACGTACTTATTTATTACTCATTTATGTATTCAAAATATAAAAATAAAAATACTGCATCAGAATAAATACGTAGTATGTACCTATACACATATGAAAAAAAAAATTACATATAATTTAAACCACTTATCAATATTCAGGTTTTTGAAATATTTTTCCACACTAGGATCCTATTTTACGATAATATGTTTAAAAAGGTTATTTTTGCTACAAAAAAAAGCGATATAGTGTAGGAAAACAAAAATATATTAAAGCACTTTATACGGATAAATATTATTGTTAATATTGGGTTTGGTTCTAATTTGAAAATGAATTATTTATATATATATTATATATTATGTTAATCTAAACGTATAACCATATCTTACATGTAAGCACCACACAAGTATACAGAAAACATTAAAATATATTGTATGACATTTTATTATTCTGGGTATATTTAACTTGATATGATGTGTCTACACAGAGCTGAAAGCATATTATAGTGTCATGAAAAATTTTCTTGAAGGGAAAATGTTTTTAAGATATATTTTATAATTATTTAAATGTATATACATATGTAGTGTATTGCATGTTTTAAATTTATCACTACCGAAAAATTGTTAAATATTTAAAAGCTAAATAAATCCCTTGCATATATTGAAATAAATTTTCTTTCATTTATTATTTAAACTTTCTCTTTTGGGATAAAGGGATTATTACACCTGAAAAATTGAAAGGAACAAATTTAACGATGATGTATCTATAAATACAGTAAGAGTTTAATTTATACGATAAATAAAAACACATAATATGTTATATATTATATATTAGTATTATAGTATGTATCTAGTGCTAGCCCATTTTTCAAGATTGTGAGAAGACATTGAAATATTTTGTAATCGATTTCTCAAATGTCTCAATTTTCGGAAATAGAAAAAATTCGTTGAAATTAAAATAAGTTGATACAATATAGTTTATTATATAGATTTTACAGATACTTTATAGTCAATATGGGATTGGAAACAACAAGATAGAAATTTTTTAATAAGAATTATGTTGGACTAACATGAAATAAAATAAAAATAAATAAGCTAACTATATTTATTATCATTTAGAATTTTTATAAGTGGGTTCAGAGTGATGACAGACAGGAAATATAAATATTACTCATTGTATTATTTGAAAATTTTTTAGAGCACTTTTATGTGACAACTTGTCAATAATTTTTCTGCGATATTTTTATTTCTATATTATTATTATTATTTTTATTTTTTTTTTACCATTATTAAAGATTATCAAATATTTATTGAAGAGGGTTTTCTTTTT